>VMDO01002982.1:104098-153895 GCA_007922755.1 Pedetes capensis | reverse complement strand
CTTTCCTTACTTTTGCTCCCAATCACTGATTCCTTTCCCCCTTACTTCTAATCTGCTTATATTTTCCCTTCTTAAATAAGTAATTAAGAAACTATTTTAAAATCAATACAAAATCAAATGTTGGCAAAAGTAAAGTTATTAGAAATATAGCTCCTACTGAGATGAATGGGGCTTTCCTTGTTTTCATTAAGTAACATATCCATGGGTAAATATTACTTATTGTTGGAATGAGATAGAGCTCAGGACTAATTGTATTCCATTTTTAATTTTTCATAGATGTAAATACTACAAAACTTAATCACATAAATGAAAAATGTGAAGATGAATTTTATAGCTCTAACATTTAGTTGTTTGAATTGTCCCTGATTTGGTTGCCAAATATATCATAGGCAACTATCTTCAAAAGATTTGTAATGACCAATCAGCTAATAAGTTGATTAGGTTCTTCAATTTAGCTGCAGGTTGGGTATTAAAACTGACTGGCAGCCAGTTGCAGTGGTTTATGCCTGTAATCCTAGCAACTCAGGAGATGGAGGCAGGAGGATCACAAGTTCAAGACCAGGGCAGCCTGTGTAACTAACTTAGTGAGAACTTGTCTTAAGATAAGAAATAAAAAATGAGCTGGGGATGCAGCCAAGTGGTAGAACATTTGCAAAGTATGTACAAGACCCTGGATTCAACTTCCAAATACTACAACAAAAAAAAAAAAGAAAGAAAGAAAGAAAGAAAGAAAAACAAAGGCAAAGCAAAAACAAAAACAAAAAACTGACTGGCATAATAATGTTATCTAGAGACCCTACCATTTCCAATTGCCCATTTGTTTAACTCCTTAGAAATATAGACCCTTGGTGTACCTTGTTTTGATACGAAGTGAAAAGTGGGTAATCTAGCATGCACAAGGCCCTGAATTCAACCTTTCAGTACCAAAAACAATACAAAACAACAAACAAAAAAGTGCCTCCTACTATTTATTACTATTTATTAAGGTTTTATATATACTCATATTACAACCATCTTAAGGCTCATTTTCCAAGATACAATTTAATTCCTCCATGACAATTTGACTTTCACAGTATTAAACTGATACAGCTAAAACAAAGTAATGTACTATCTGACAATAACGGAAGCTGTGCCCTTCCAAAATATTTTGCAATACTGATATGCAAGAAGTTCCTATTGAGCAAATAAGCTGTTACACTGAGCATTAAATGATGATTTTCTGAGGGTCATGGGTGGTCAGGGAACAATTCAGGGACAACTGTGTTTTCCAACAGATATTTTAGTCATTTGAGCTACAACAAGATATCTAGTTAATATAATGAACCATGATCTAATGATGAACCTTATGATTGTGCAATTAAATACTGTATTGGTCCTCTAGAAACTCACACGTCCAAACCTAATTCCCAAAGTGATGATGTTAAAAGCTGGGACCTTTGGGAGGTGAATAGGTTATGAGAGTGGAAATCTCAGGAGTAGGATTTGTGTCCTTATAAAAGAGGCTCAAAGAAAGGCTAGGGATGTAGCTCAATGGGAGAATGCTTGCCTAGCAAGCATGCGGCCCAGGTTCAATCTTCAACACTGCCAAAAAAAAAAAAAAAAAAACCTCAAAGAGATTTGAGGGACCCTCTTGGCCCCTTCTGCCCTGTGTGGATGCTATAATAAGGAAGTGCTATTTATGAACCAGGAGGACATCAAATCTGTTAGCACCTTGATCTTGGACTTCTTGGCCTCTTGACCAAATTTCTGTTGTTTATAAGACATTGGTTTGTAGATTTTAACAGCCTGAACAGAATATAACAAATACCTTACAGATGATCTCCAATTTACGATGGCTTGACAATGATTTTTGATGTTATCATGGCACAAAAGTGATACAGATTCAGTAAAAACTATACTTTGAACTTTGAATTCTGGTCTTTTGTGGAACTAGCAATATTCCATATGATTCTCTCTTAAGATACTGGGTGGCAGCAACAGCTGAGCCTCCAATCAGAAGGGTAACCCACCCACCCTCTACAGCAGACTGTGTTGACAAGTTAAAATCCTGGGTAGATTAGGTGAATCAAATGCATTTTCAACTCACAACATCTTCATCTTACAATAGGTTTATTTGGATGTAGCCTCTTCATAACTAAAGGAACATTTGCATTCTTAGTCTTCATGCCAGTCCAACCTATTTTTTTTTTTCACACACACAGTCTGATTTATTGGCTCATCTCACACAAACACACACACACACACACACACACACACACACCAAGTATGTACAAAAACATAAATACTCCAATGTGCAAATTTTACACGAGACTCAGACTGCCCCTTTGTCTTTCATTCAGCACCCCCATCCCGTGCCCTGTCCTTCCGCACTGTAGGATGAAGGCTTGCAGGGGCTGGCACTAGGAAGCAGGGGTCTGGAGGAGAGAGAGGTCCTGCTCCCCTCTTCTCACAGGCACCTCCAAAGGGTCCGTCCCTTCTCAATGGCACCGTAGGGCAGAGGGCTGACCACCATATCGGTCTCTGCTGCAGCTCGAATACCAGACTCTCCACCCTCGTTTCTTCTCCTCCTTTCTTGTCACATGTCCCTGCTTCTAGGCTTCAGTGTCTGTCTCCCGCAGGGCCTGCAGGGAGGACAGGGTAATGAGAAAGGTACCATTATCTCCATCTGCTAATGAGAAATACAAGGATGACAGATGTGTTAATTGCTTGATGTCACATAGGGAGCAATAAACAGTACATCAACCATGAGAAGAGGACATATAGCAATGTCTGCTCCCCAAAATAACAAAAAACAAGTAGTATTTATTAAACATTTACTATTGTTAAACCCAGGCTGGGGTTTAGCTCTGTCGGTAGGGCCCTGCTCTGTGCCCTCTGAAGCCCTTGGTTCAATCCTCAGCACCACAAAAAAAGGGGAGAAAGAACTGGCAATCCACTCCCAAAGCAATCCTGAAAGAATCAGCCATTGAAAACCCTATGAGAGTCACTATGAGTCAGACCAGACTCGACAGCACCTAACAACAAGAACAACATCATTACAGCTTATAGTGCTCTGGATGGTAATCAACCAGAATCAACAAGAAATCTGTTCTTTGAATCCCAGAACCATCCAGGACATAACATTTAAAACTCTCTATTTAAAATCATATGTCTTGAGAAAACCGATTGATTCACACAAAAACTACAAGATCAAAAACAACCAGCTTTGACATGGAACACAGAATGCCAGACGCATCAAGAGTCCTGTATGGTCTAAGCATGGTAGCTCAAGCTTGTAATCCTGGCACTTTGGGAAGTGGATGCAGGAGGACTGCAAATTTGAGACCAGAGGCAGCCTAGGTAACGTAGTGAGACCCTGTCTCAAAAGAAAAAGTTAAAAATAGGCTAGGAGTACTGCTTAGTGGTACAGCACACACAAAGTATACAAGAGTGAGGCCCTGGGCTCAACACCCCCACTACTGCAAAAAATAAAATAAAATAACAGTCCTCATTGGAACCAGGATTCAATCAAAATTGCTTCCCATTTTTGATAGCTATTTAAGGGCTTGTGTGCTTGCCTAGAACTATGTGGAAGAACTTTTCAGGTTTTGTTGGATGAGGTTTTGTTCTTGATTGC
The DNA here is from genome assembly GCA_007922755.1 of Pedetes capensis. Lineage (NCBI taxonomy): Eukaryota > Metazoa > Chordata > Mammalia > Rodentia > Pedetidae > Pedetes > Pedetes capensis. The sequence continues at coordinate 150,279 of VMDO01002982.1, read as the reverse complement.
AGGCCTCCCCTTGCCTGGCAAGCTTAATAAAATTTGTACTCTGTTCTTTAGAATCAGACTTTATTCTGAACCAAGCACCACCTTCAGCATTTCAGAGGCCAATACATTTAATTCTCATGATGACCCAATGAAATATTTTGATCTAAATCTCACAGTTAAGGTAACTGAGGTACAGAAAGGTTAATAAACTTACTTAAGGCCACATAGGAAATAGCAGAGCTAAGATTCAGCCCAGACAGCCTGAGTCCAGAGTCCACATTCTTAATCACTACCATATGTGTACAAAAGAAAAAATTTCAATCTATAACCATATTAGAACAACAGAAAAGGAACCTCTAACTAACCAGAAACTGTGGGAATAGCTAAAAGACAGAAAACAAATAAGAACAGAGAAGCATTAAGCAGAGAAGGGGAGTAGAAAATGGAGATGGAGGTGAGGTTGAGAGGAAACAAGCTGTAAAAACCCTCAGGGTGATTAACTGGATACAGTAGCCAGAGCATTTAAGAAGGCAGACTCCTGACACACCTAGTACTTTAGTTCCTGTCCAGTCAGGATGTCTGCATTCTGGAGAAACCAGTATGTTGGAGCTTGGGTGAGAGGAATGAGACAGAACTCCAAGTAGTTCACAGGACTTGGGAGAAGTGAGATGTACACACATTGAGAAGACCAGCTGCTGATATAATCTATCCTGTGGCATATTCTGCCTCTCTGCAAACAGGTTTCTGCACAAATTCTATCAGTTTATCACAGCCCTAATCTCTATCTGGGTTATGCAATCATAATGTGGCAGGCAATCAAATCAGACATTTCCACCATAAAATTGAGGCAAGTATCATCACATATTTAAGAATACAGCCAAAAGGAGTTTACATATTTAAGTGATCAAGTTATCTATACCTGAGAAACTCAGAATGCTAAACGTGAACATCTAGCCCATAAAAAAGTAATTAAACAGAGATCATGAAAATTAAAATTCAATGGAGGAGGTGCTGGTAGATGAAGTTGGTTGTGTATTAACAACTGGTGAAGATAATTTAACAATGGACACATGGATTCATTTAGTTCTTTCTATTTTAACATATATTTGAAATTTGCCTTGATAAAAACTAAAAATCATACCGAAAAATAGCTAACTTTCATGAAAAGTTCATCAGTTGTGACTTCATCTTGTAGGAGGTACAGGAGTGATGCGTCACAGAGCACAAAGTAACAAGCTGGGTTTCTTCACATCCTGAGACTGAGGTCTTATGCCCTCATGACCCACCCATGTGGCTGTCAACAAGCCTGTGATCTGCAGCACTACCAGAAGGACCAAACTCACTACCCTGGCACAGGCAGTACAAGTAGGCTAGTGGGTTAGAAGAGACCATGTGGTGTAGGATTGTTCCAGGCTGCCTTCAGAGGGGTCCCTGCTGGACCAGATGGCAGTCGGTGATCTTTGGTAGCCAGCTGATTTTGATAAAACTATGGCCAGACAGGATGCTGTCATTGTGCTGCTGGACAACAGCAATGACCCAAACCACTACAGTGATGTCTGAGGGTACCCAGAGCATCGTGGCAGCCATGAAGGTTTATGGAGTGGCCAAGGTTGTGGCTTCCTTTTCAGGGACTTGGTCAAGGTGTTCTCCTGACTGCAGGACAGGAGTAATGACCACATATGGATGTATAGTGTGTTACAGGAGCAGGTTATAAAGTATGTGACCACTATGCTGCCACCCTTAAGGATCTAGCCACTAACTAGTGCCTACTCAGTGACCCTGGATGAGTAAGGTCCTTTGAGGATCATCTGCAAGCAAGAGCCTCACCACCAGTGAATAAAATGGGCACCATACCTAACCCTTCCACCAGTATGACTACAATACCAGGCCCATCTAGGACCATGGCATTCTGGGAAATGAGTCATTAAAAAAGGGAGCAATAAATCATGGGAGTTTCATATTAAAAGCAAATGAAAAACCAAAAACCAAAACAAAACCCCCAAAATAACAGCAACAAAAACTGAAAAAGACAAAAAGAAACATGAACTGTAGATTGAAAGAGATATTAAGATGGACAAATACATACATACATACTATCAAAAATACCAAAACATCTTGTGAATACATCATACTGTGAAACTGTTGAATACATGAAGAAACAACAGAGGTTAAATTCAAAGGTATGCCCAACTTCAAAACCAATGTTCTCTCTACTGTACTACACAAAAAGCCAGAACCCAAGGAAAGGCTCATGAGTTGGAGAAAGTGCCATAAAAAAACCTTTAAATAAGAGATATTAAAATAACTTGAGCCTGAAGTAGTGACACATGCCTACAATCCCATCACATGGGAGATTGAGGAAGGAGGATCATGAGTTCGAGGCCAGCCTGGGCTAGACAGTGAGTTCCAGGCCAGCCTGGGATGAACAGGGAGACTCTGTCTGAAAAAGAACAAAATAAAACAAAGCAAACAAAAGAAATCAAAATAAAAATAATGATTTGAAGTTCAAGAATGATAAATGATAAATTTTTCATGTACAGGAAAAATATTACTCAGATTGTTGTTCTCCAAATGATGTTGTTTGACTGTGCCTTTGTATGAGTTTTTCAATGAAAATATATGCTATTTCTGGTATTTTTCATGCAAATATTCTTTCACACTCCAATTCTCTCAGTTATGCTTATCCATATTTTCTACATTTCTATATGCCTCCTTTACATAAATAAAATCCAAAGAGTTATGTTTAAATTTTTTCTCTAAAATGAATTTTATTTTCTCATTCATATGCATTGTAATTTTAAGGATGTTTTCACTTATCAACTAGCTGATGTGTTCTTCGTTGTTAAAACCCATAGCATTTTTAATCTTTTAATTGCTAGCATTCAAAGGCAATGACTAATTATTTTCAGTGGGCTGTGGATTCTAGTTCTAGATTTTGTTTTCTCTGCTCTGTCATCCCATTCAAGTGGTTAGTGACCAACAGATACATACAAAGTATTGAAGCATTAAGACAATCATTTCATAATTTTGCATGGCTTATTACCTCTCAAGTCCTCTCAATGTATACATTTTTATCAATTTTTCAAAAGTCAAGGAAAATTGTCTTAACATTTTAATAATTTTAAATAATTTTTACTAATGATTTATCAGAAAAGTAAAACAATGATTTTAAAATATTTGATTGTTGTCATACTGGAACTATCTTTACCTTGGGAGAGGGAACAAGTCCTCTATTGTCAACCACTTGTCAAAAAGGAAATTTTAGATATGAGTTTTATAAACTTCAAGAAACAGTCTGTACTCAGCATAGACTGGAAAAGAAATGAAAATTATCTGGCTGTTTCCCTTGGACTAATATATTCTTGCTACTAAATCAAAAGTTAGATAGTATAAGAAAGATTACTTATGTCTACAGGTGAACCTCATTGTGAACCTAAAGGTGAAAATTTAAATGATGTACCAGGAAGTTAAATACATTTATTAAGGAAATATATTAGGTTGAAAGAGGAAAATTATAAGATCAACTTATTATTAAAAGAAAACTTAAAATATATCTTTGTGACCTCAGGATCTGGAAGGATTTCACCAGGGATAAAGTGAGGTATATTATTTTAAGAATTATTCAGTCAGAAACACACACATACACATACACTAAATGACAAATCTTTGAAAAATATACAATTTGGGCTATACATTTACAATTCTGATGCACAACAAAGGATTACTGTGGAGAAATAATGAGTAACTCCTACAAACATACCAAAACCAAACAGTGGATTTGAACAGAAGCTGAAATTCAACAAACATTAGGAAAAAGAGTAACTATTAAACTTTGGCATAATTAAAGCAGTTATTTCAGTATTCTAGCATGTTCTGACCCCTTTCCCCAACATCAGGGCTAGAAAATTTTATAAATGAGCCTGGTGAGATGGCACAGGCCTGTAATCTCAAGAACATGGGAAATGGAGACAGGAGGATAGCAAATTTGAGGCCAGATGCAGCCTGTGTCACTTACTGAGACCCTGTCTCAAAACAAAAATACAAACACAGAAATAATCTAATTCAGGCTATTGATTATGTTTGTCTTGTCAGAGAAGGGGGGAAGCCACATAAGATATGAGGGAGTTAGTGGGGAGACTTAGTTATAGTTATAATGAGCTACTTCTTTTTTTTTCTTTTTTTAATATTAAAAGTTGAAGCAAGCATGGCATGCTGTTAGACCTTGATAGAGCTTGTTAGCTGGGTCTTGATTCCAGATTCTTATTAAGGTATAGTCTGTATCATTTTATGTATTTCAGATATTTTGTGATAATCAACATAAATGCATTAAAAACACAAGAAAATGTTGTTAGGTGCCATCAAGTTGGGTCCAACTCATGAAGACCCCCATGGGATTCCCAGTGGTTGATTGTTTCAGGATTGCTTTGGGAGTGGATTGCCATGTCCTTTTCCCATTTTTGCAGAGCTAGGTATTGAACTTGGGTCCTCAGAGAGTGCAGAGCAGCATTCTACCAACTGAGCTAAAACTACAAACCAATTTTAAAAACTGGATTTCAGTAAGGGCTGTATACAGAATAGAGTTGTTGTTGTTGTTGTTGTTAGGTGCCGTCGAGTTGGTATGCGACTCATAGCGACCTTCACAGGGTTTTCATTGGCTGACTGTTTTGGGATTGCCAGGCCCTTCTCCCATTTTGCGGTGCTGGGAATTGAACTTGGGACCTCAGAGACTGCAGCGCAGCGCTCTACCAGCTGAGCTAAATCCCAGCCCCACAGAGTGGAGTAGGATCCAATTTCTACTCTGAAAATCTGAGACATTCATTTAAGAAAATGATGTCCTTATCATACCCCCAGTCTTCCCTTGCCATTTGAATTTTTCCAAATGAGATCTGTAATATCTCAGCAATAATGTTTCAGGGGTCTTATGTTGTCAGTCAGAGCCTTTAGACAAAATGATCATTAAGAGAAGGTGAAACTGAAAAAATCATAAGAAAATCATAAGAAGAGAGATATCATGGGATTCAAGTCAAAGTTAGATATAAAGTTACAAACAAATCCTACACATACACTTCCTGTGATGGGGGAAGTTTTGTTGCTATTTTTTGTTTGTTTGTTTGTTTGTTTTAGCTGATTCTAGAGAAGACTTTCAAAAGACCTCTTTATAGTCTCATTTGAGAATTTTGTTTTCTTCTTTTCTGGGCATGGTTAACAAATTAAAGAGTCTATTTCCTCTCCATAGCTGTGCGTCATTGCCTTGGGGACTATTATGGGAACAGAATCTAAGGGAGTTAGTTCTGCTGTCTAGCAGCAAGAGGTCTTAGCATAAACAAGCCCACAACCCACTCCCTTACTGAGCAGATGTCTCTGCAAGCATTCCTGCAGAATCTTGCTCTGTCTGGTGGGCTGACCACTGTGTATTCCCTGATAGCAGAGCCCTGACCTATGAAGTAATGTTACTCTCAGGATGCTCGATGCCAAGACAGGTCTGAAGTAAATTCACTGAATTTACTCCCTTGTATGGTCCTTAAGAGGTCATGACTATAAAACTGGAAGGTATGGGAGATTAGATTGTTCAAGCAGATTGTGTTGTAAACCTATAGATATTTGTTAGTTTTTACTACTTTCATGAAAATGAGAAACTCTAATAACCTTTGGAAAGTCAATATTTTACAGTTGGAAAAATATATATATTATAATGTTCTAAATTATTAAATAGCTTAAATGGGCATATTTTACCAAAGACCCATTCATAGGATGTGAATTTTACAGACTATTTAAAGTTGACAATGTAATAAATGAAGTAGATGCTGACGTTGTTTATAATATACAAAAATAAGTTTGACTTCAAATATTCAAATTTAGTTTGACAGTCACCCTCAATTTATAAGAAAAAGATTACTTAACAAGACTTATTTGCAGAACTGACAAGTGAGGTTTTGGAATGTGGGACAAGGGTGGGACAATATAATTCTCCAGAATGCTAAGTATTTATCTCCTTCAAAGACAAGAGAAATATATTGTGGGAGTTTCAACAAATGAGATGTGTCCAGCTTCATGTGAATGAATTTGATTGTGTATAAAAGTTAGTCTCCTTCTAACTGGTTTTGAACAATGAAAGGAAGTCAGTAAATAGCCTTGGAATATGGTCATCTCAAACTGAGATCACTGATCTCATAACCTTAGATTTCAGGTTTGGAGTTTTTAATATTAATAAGGAACTTTGGCCCAGGTAGCTTAATAAACTTGGGCAAGACACACATCATGATGATATAAATATCATTAAAAATTTTTTAATCTTGTCTGTAGTTCAATCATTGAGTTCTACAGGTACTTGCCTGCAGCCATACCACTGTGGCATCCAATCCCATCAGATCTCAGAAGCTAAACAGGGTCAGGCCTGGTTAGTACTTGGATGGGAGACTTCCTGGGAACACCAAGTGCTGAAGGCTTGGGAGACTGACCTGGCAACCCACTCCCAAAAAACAATCAGCCATTGAAAACCCTATGAATAGAGCTTAGCTTCCAAGATCTGACGGGATCGGATGCCACAGTGATATGCTGCAGGCATGTGTGTGCATATATATATCTCCACTTATGAATAGGTCTTGACAAAAAGAGAGGGAAAAATCAGACTTGAATGTGACCAAGAATCTAGAATCCAGATTCTGTTAATAATTTACAAGAAGTTAAAGGAAAGGAAACTTGTTTGATGATGTCTTGGAGATGCAATCAGCAAAATCAGAATTTTCCTGAGTAAAAGACATACAAAAGTAGATATGAAGAAAGAAGTTTTAAAACACTGATCCAATGTCAATATTGTTTATAAAAGTGTATATGTCTGTGTGTGTTGTGTGTGAAGGAAACAAGAAAATGTTAATAATGACTTATTTTTGATGACATTAAATAACTATGGTTAGTATTATTTTTCTGCTTATAACTTATTTGGAATGTTTTTACAATCTTTTTGAGATATAATTGGCAAATAAAATTGCATACATTTAAGATATACAACAGGATGATCTTATATGTGTATATATTGCCAAATGATTACCACAATCAAGGTAGTTAAAACATCTACCAACTCCTCTGGTTACCATTTGCGTGTAGGTATGATTAAAAATATTTAAGAGGTACTCTCATAGAAAATTTCAAGTATATAATGCATTATATTTAAATATAATGATGTTAATTTTTTAGATATAATAGTGATATTATGATTTTTGGATTTCTTATCTTTAAGAGCAAGAAACCAAAATATTTATACACAAAATGATACTTGTCTGAGATCTGCCTCAACATTATCTGTTATAAGGTAGAGAGTACATAGGAATATAGAAAAAATGAAATTGTGCATATAATTATTGAGAGTAAGGGGCTCATTAATTTCATTAAACTATACCTTTAATATTTGTATGTTTGAAAATATCTGTAATAAAAAGTTAGAAAAATTTATTGAACACAAAGCTAGAATTTCCATAAGGACCAGAATTATGTCTATCTTATTTACCCTTGTACCTCTTCCCTGGAACACTAAATAGTAGGTGGTATATAGTAGTGTCTCAATAAACATTTGCAGAATTTATTACTTAACACAATTTGATGTTGGGTGCTTGAATCTGAAAAGTTTCATTTGCATGGAAACACCTTCATGAAATCTTTGGGAAGTGGAGTTGATTAAACCTTAACAAAGAGTGGCAAAGTGGGGCTCTAAAGATAAACTTAGTCTCTTTACTGCATTCATTTCTTTCATATCTCAATTATTCCTTTATTTAAATGATCCTTGTAATCTGAGGCTGTGAATTATACCCCAACTCTTAGAGATTTCTCCCTCAAATTCTTCTAGAGTCATCCTAAGGGCTATCTAAACTTATTTCAAAAGTTTTATTTTAAACTTTTTTGAAAGTTTTATCTAAACTTCCAAATTCTCAGCAACTTACTTGAATAAACTTTCAATCAGAAATTCAATATGAAAGATAGTATGCTTTCTGTTGGCATTAAGACAAATCTTTGATCTTCAAGAAACTAGGCTCCACAGTTTAAATGAGGAACTTATTCTCTGTATAGAATCCTACTCAAACATTTTTAGAGAATTTTTTTTTTTTGTACTGAAGGGGACCCAGGGCCTTGCACATGCTATTGCACATGCTAGGTGAGGCTGCCTCTGGCCTTGAACTTTGAATTTTCCATTTCAGCCTCCCAGTTGCTGGGATCACAGGCATGCACCACTGCAACCAGCTTTGGAATTTATTGTTTCCATGTTATCTTACTGTCTTAAAGTTAGAGTGGGAGGGTTGGTTATCATAGCTGCTGCATACATATTACATTACCCTAACGTAGATGACCTCTTATGTATGAAGGATTTTATAACTGATACCATCCTTGCTTTGGCTTTGGAGCATTCTTTAAAATCTCACATGGCTGATAGGCAGAGTGAGTCCTCTCAAATATAGACCTAAATCATATTGGATGCCAGGTATTTGCATCAACGTGGTATGGATTTTGTTTGTTTGGTTGGTTGGTTGATTGGTTGGTTGGTTAGTTGGTTGTTGATTTTGTTTTGTGGTTTGATGTGTGGATTTTTTCCCCTTTGTCTTAGAGCAGAAATCAATTTCAAATTAGGGTAGACTTTTGTCTTACCATTTGGAAAATGGCCTTTGGTTTGCCAAAAACTTATTCACATTTTTCATTATATCATTATTACCTTTTCCTATCTAGAATCTAAATTTATTAAATGAAATCTACAACAAAGACAAGTATCTTTGGAATATTAACAAAGAGGAAGAATTCTAAAACCCAAGAATGTGATTATAACTTGTTCTAGCCATGAGAATTCATGATTCCAACCCACACAGAAGACAAAATTTTATGAGTGTACAGTTTGTACTGTATGCTCTTACATTTCAGTCTGTCATGCCCCAAAAATGTGCTTTTTACTTGGATAAGTAATTAAAAATCATCCAATGACTAAGACTATTTTGTGTCTGATTTCCACTGGGTGGCTGTACAACTTTTGGGAACATGTGATCAATGCCAAACAAGGGCAAAAGTTTGCTAACTGCAGGTCCTGTGGCAGAATGTTTGGTGTTTGGGCTCTGTCTCCCACTGAAGATTGTATCCTTACATGGAATGAGCTTATTTTTTATTTTACAAGTCCAGATAACAGTTTTATTCTGGCCTATAGAACAATTTTTAAAATATATTTGAGTTTTTTTGACAGTGTTAGTTTTGACCAGACATTTAAATGACCCCATAAAAATTAATGTTGCAAATAAAATACACATAATGAAGCAATAAGCATCTAGAGGCTCATAACCATGTATATGTTGTTGTTGTTTGGTGCCGTCGAGTCAGTATTCAACTCATAGCGACCCTGTATACAACAAGTGAAACACTATTGTCAGTGCTTCTCTGCTGTTCATAGGGTTTTCAATGGCAGATTGATTTTTGGGAGGGGGTTGCCAGGTCCTTCTCCCAAGCCTACAGTATCTGGTGTTCCCTGGCGGTCTCCCATCCAGGTACTAACCAGGCCTGACCCTGCTTAGCTTCGGAGATCTGACGGGATCAGATGCCACAGGGCTATGGCTGCAGGCAACCATGTATATAGGGGTGGTCTTATTGGCTCTGTCACTGGGTACTTTGACTATTTAAGCATTAACCACAAGAGAGTTCTGCTCTTCATTTCCAGGTAATTCACCAAAACCACACATACACACGAAGTAACCTCCCTTTTAAAGCCACATCAGTACAAAAATCCAATTAGGAACCCTAAATGCATCATCAAACAGCCAATTCTACTGAACAAATCCATTCCTAGAAAACAGGCAATATCTTTACACATCTATTTTAGTTTTCCTAGAAACATAAATTCCTTTGAAAGAACTCAAGTGTAATATCTTAGAGTTCATAAAGAAAAAGGAGGCCATAGGCCATGTATGTATCTAACCAAACACCATCCAGTCTTCTCAGGAGCAGCTTTGAGTGGAGGAATCCTAGTTACAGGTTGTCATTCTAGAACCTTCTTTTCAATGAATGGTTTATTGTGCCAGTGCATGGCCAACATTTGCCAGCTGCTGAGTCAAGTCTGAGCCATACAAAGAAGAAATCTGCTGTCTTAGTACCAGGCACCTCTGACAAGAACTGGACTTCCTTGGGCATCTAAGGCTCTCAGGGTCATTTATGGTGGAAATGGATTGTGATCTCTACATAGGATCACTTTGCTTGGATTCAAGGATCAATTTTTTCCTAGAAAATGTATAGATATAATCTTTTAACACTAAATTTCACTTTCAAAGTATGCTATTCTATGAATAAAATTCTAGAATTTGGAAATTGCTTTAAATTGAGATTCTCAAGCCTCTGTAGCAGGTTTAAGAAAGTGAAATCTAAAGTAAATAAGGGAATATACTTTTTTAAAAAAACTTGAATGAGTGCTTAATGATGACAAAGTTTACTAACATTTATAAAATTGATTAACAATGTAATGTTCAAAATTCAAAGATAAAAAGCAATAAATTGACCTAAATAAAGCATTATAGCAAAATCTGGGAAGTTTTAAATTAATGTTAGCTTTGTTGATGCTAGATAATCTTTTATCAATCATACTGACACCCAAGAAAGAAAGGTGCAGGATGTTGCCTCTGCGGCTCTACAGCCTGCACTACATTCATTGCCTCTAAGGACACCATGAATGTTCTGGTGAGCTCTGGCCACTGAGAATCTAACAGTGCCCCATGACATTTAATACAGATGATCTGGCTCTGCTAACTTTTCCATCAGGCAGGCACTACCCAATGTCACAGGATTTTCATTGGCAGAAATCCAATATTAACCTATCTCCTTGGCCCCTGGAATGCTTATTGATAGATACATTGAGTCAGATTCCACCCTGAGTTGCTTTGCCTGGGCCCAGAAAGACAGAGGCACATGGGTCAAAGCCCAGGAGACTATGATTAAGAAGCCATCTGCTGAGAGTATACAGGCTGGACTTCTTTGGCACTTAAGACATCTTTGGAACATGAGCTGTCCGGTACAGGAAAACCAGGAAAATATTTTATTAGGTAGATACCTACAAGGGCCATCATCTGGTATTTGTGGATAAAATCTATTTTATTTCATTATGGTTAAAGATTATGTAATAAGCCCCATGTGATGATCCCTGCTTGTAATCCCAGCAACTCTGGAGGCTGAGGCAGGAATATCAGGAGTTTGAAGCCAGAGGCAGCCTGCACAATTTACTGAGACCCTGACTCAAAATAAAATATAAAAAAAAAAAAATTAAAATGGGCTAGGGCTGCAGCTCAGTGGTAAAGAACTTGAGAAAGTATGTGCAAGGCCCTGGGTTGAGCCCCCAAATACAGGGGGAAAAAGAGATCATGTAATAAGCATTTGCTATTTAGGATAAAAATGACTACTAACTACCCTTCTTAATAACTAGACCATAACAGATGATTATTCATTCAAAAAATGTTTATATAGAGTGTCTATTACTTGGGAAGCACTGCTACATATGGAGATTACAAGACAAAATGGAGACATACAGCTTATGGTCTTATAGTGGATATCCATGTGCAAACTGGCAAACTTACTAGTGTTACACAGGTTATGATGGAGAAACACAGAACCTCCTGCGTTGCAAAGGATAATAATTAACACTAACTTGGGTAGTCTGTGAAAAGTATCTGCAGATAATTATACATAAGCCCAAACTATCTAAAACTGAGGACATCAGGGAGAAACAAATATAAAGTCTCTGACCAGGGAGAGGATTGGATACAGACAATAAAGAGAAAAATTAGCTTCAGAGGAAGGAAAAGCATCTCTCATTAGAGGAGGAGGAAAAAGATGAGGAGGTGGAGGAGGAGGAAGAGGAGTGGGAGAAGGAGAAAAAGAAAATTAAAAAGCTAATAAGATGGTTTGTAAATGTAACTACACATGCTACATATGTGCTTTTTGTAGTAGGAAGTTTCCACTTTATTAACAATTTTTGTTTTCATATCATGATATCAAAAATCATAGAGGTCAAGCCTCTATCATGTCAATTATAAACCTTGTTTCACATTAATAGTTTAATTTAACATAATTTATGTAGTTAATACATTTTCTCTTTCTGGATAGTTGGTTTTTTTTAGAATTTAGCATACTTAAAACATTGATTTGAAATAAAAAGTACCCAGGTTTACAAATATTTTATATCACATAACCAGTTATATTTATTTCTATCTTGCAGTTTTCTAGTCTGGCATTGGGCTTTCCTTCTACTGGGTAGAAAACAGTTTTCTAGTCTGGCATTGGGCTTTCCTTCTACTGGGTAGAAAACAGTTTTAAATTTTAGCTGTATTTTTAAGAATTAGTTGATAATCTATATAAATTGCCTCTTCAAGACTATTCTTGTTTGTTGTTAGGTGACATGGAGTCTGTCTGACTCATAGCGACTCTCATAGGATTTTCAATGGCTGATTCTTTTGAGAATGCTTTGGGAGTGGATTGTCACCTCCTCCCATCTTTGTGGTGCTATAGCTAAAAGAATAAAATAATCAGAAGTTCAGGCAAAATGTTTAGAAAAGATTTTTTTGCATCATTCTTCATACTAACAAAAGGTTGTATACAATTTAAATCCCACTCAGGCAGGGAACGGATGAATACATTATGATTAATAAAATATATGAGATTCAAAATACTTTCACAAAGTGTTTTAAAATTTAAATATTCATGACAATGATAAAAACGATGTATGTTTATAAATGCAATATAAATTTATTATGTCAATTCGAGCATCCTTTGAAAACACTGTAGATTATGTGATACATTTTTAATCTATATTGATTTTTTGTTTTCCTACATACCTGTGCTTTCTAAAATGGGAATGAAAAAATTTTATAAGCCAAAAATATCAAATATGAGAAATACACTCTTGGAATGTTGTATTTAGAAAAACACATGGCTAGATGTTTCTAATCACTAAACTTTGAGATAGACACATCTTAAAATCAATGTATTGTTTCATCTTATGTGTCAGATCAGATTTATCTAACTATCCAAATATGTCTTGTTTTAAAAATGCTTTATGCTTTAAAAATGTTTAAATCTGCCAATAATTTTCCTTTTGGTGAGAGTTAAAGCCTTTATTTGTAATAAAAGAAGAACAGGCTAAATGCAAAGGGAAAAGAAAGTTCAATTTAACACTTGTATTTAATGTGAATCATTTCCCTCTGCCTTTCCTCTGTCTCTCCAGTTGGAGAGACTTACTTGGTCTGGGCCATAAGTCAGAGCACGGTATGTACTGTACCTGTACTGGACTATTTTATTATTTGTTAGAATTTTTCCTAGTGCTAGGTCATTTTCGGCAGGAAATCATTGCCAGTTAGAGACAGAAGAAAAAGCAAAAATAATGTACTCTAAAAAAGGGTGGCATTTGCAAGTTATACACATCTGTGTTATTTTAAACCAACAAGAGCTGGGTTTAGTGGTGGAAGCCACATCTACCCTGGAGCGTGTCACAGAAGAGAACCAGGTATTATAGGAGCCACAAGCTGACTGTGCAATTAGGGTTAGGCAGAAGGATTAAGTAATCCTGCAACAGTCACTGTTACATAACACACAGTCGCTGCCCAGGGATATGAACAGTAACTGAATACTATAGCGGGAACTATTAGCTTTGCAGCAGCCAAGGGTCACTGGCTGTTTCCATTATAAACTTTATTTTGTAGTTGGTTTATAACCCAGACAGTTTAATTCGCATCAGGCTGAAACCTGCATTCAAATTAGAAGCCTAGAGGCAGGTTTTGTTTTTTGTTTTTTGGTTTTTTTTTCAATCATAGAATTTTCAGGGAAAAGGGACCAGAGAGATCTTTTAGTCCAACTTGTATTTTACAGCTAAAATAGAGGCACACACACACACACACACACACACACACACACACACACACACACACACAGAGTTACCTAGAAGATTAACTAGCTCTACATTTTTCTGACCTCCAGATTGAAAAACAAAAACAAAAATTAGAAAAAGATTCCTTCTACCAGCCCATAGTTTTAATATATGTAGGAGACAGCAGAATACAAGAGGTCTTGGCTCCCTTACATTGACCAGAGGTCCCTCTAAACACTTGAAGTGACTTGCCCAGGGAAAGACTCTCATGAAGTGCCACCACAGGAAAGAACTGAGGCTCCCTTTTGTGGCTATTTTGCGTTTTTATATTCTTTTTCTTCCACTCCTTTCAGTTGCCTATTCAGTGAATTCATTTACTATCCAAAGCAGAATTATTGTTAAGCCACTGATATATGAGGCTGTAGTCTCCTACGTTCTCATGGTCATAAAATGAATCATAAATTGAATTGGAAAAGAAGGAAGGGTTAGAAAGTCAGGATTATGTTTCTATAAAACCACAATTGGTTGAAAAGTGAGTGCAGTCAGTCAACCAAACCACAATTTTGTCCCCATGATCTCAAAAGAAGACTGTCATGGGTTATTTTTCTTCGACAAACTTTAACAATTATTTTGTCAATATTTTATAAAATCAGAATTTTTTGTGCAAATGGAGTAATGACATTTTTTGATCTATGTATTATTATATCCAGTTGGCTCGAACTATCAATTATATATACATCTTGACTTCATGCGCAGATGGCTTTCCTGAAATCTAACATAGAAGAGAATCTTACATCAATGAGGTCACGGCCTCGTGTTTAAAATTGGCCTACTCTCACCAACCTGAAAGAACACACAATCCTGGCCACGGAGTAGAAATTTCATGTCATAAATATAAGCATTCAATTTTTAAAACCGATTTTTTGTACCTAGCAGATAATACTCACACCTTTCCCTTTATTTATCTTCACTTCTTTGTTCATACCTAAGATCCTGGAAATTTTTTTGAGCATATATCGTTCCTTTATTGGATTGCAAGTTCCTCTGAGTACAGGGATGCACATTGTTTTTCAGATGAACTTTCTGTTTTCCACATACCACATCCTGAGCCATAGTACTGAGCCATAGTACTTTTCATATATCATATATACAATCAAAATTTATACATTTAAGTCTTTATACCTGTGCTGAGTATGAGATTATTGCATTAATATTTGTCATCTCCTGTAGAAGATGATAGTCCTAAAATGAATTAAGCCCAGTTTAAGATGGGAGAAAGAGGAACTTACCTGAGGAGGTTACAACTTTAACTTTTGTTTATAAGAATTCAGAAATGAGTTGGAACATAGAAAATTAGAATTCCCACAGTATAATTTAATAAGCTAAATCCAACCAAGAGAATTTGCCTATTGTTTCTTGTACATTTTTCAGTCCTTTTATGCTATTTTTCACTTTTACTTTCCAAATTCAGATGTTGTATTATAATTGCATTTTGTTTATACTTAGTGTTTGTGGTCATTGTCATTCTGTAAGTTTATGACATCAACAGCTTGAAATTCCTATAAACCACAAAAACCATTCTGAGGAAGTGAGTGATAATTGGCAAAAGGAAAGCATAATATGGAGAGAATTAGTCAAAGGCTGTTGTAATAATTTGGCTCAGTGAGAGGATTCATTTGTTTTGCAGTTCTTGTCCAACGTATTATAACATTATTGGAGATGACTTCATAGGTCAAGTGTCACTAAAAAACCTCATATTTTTATTTAGCATGAAGAGATCCAAACTTGCCAGAAAGTCAATATTTATCAGGGTCACTTCATTTAATATTTTTATTTTCTCCATAACCTAATCCCCATTTCAGGAGTTGACAACTTTAGTCAGTGGTTTGGTTATCCTCATTTTGTTGGAAATGCTGTGCACATCCAACCTAACTTCTGGTTGCTATGAGTGAGACTAGGCCAGAAGTTCTTTTTCACTGAATAGTATATGCCTGTGGCTAAAAAAAAAAAAGTAACTATTAGAGGACCTCTTGGCAATGCTAGTATGTTTCCATGGTGTTTAGGGGCCTATTATAGGAGTTTGAGGCCATCAAGCTCAGCATTTATACATCTTATATAAAGCTTGTGTCTTTAAGAAAAAAATCCATGTGCAGACACTCAAGTTGCATAAGAACTCAAATGCAACAAAGGGATTTTGATGTGCAAATGAAATTCTCTGTACTGTTTAGTTTCAAAGCCACTAACAAGGGAAATTGGTTTGAGATGAAATGAAAACTATGCAGACTCCTTTCTGTAAATCTAAAACTCAATTCAACATTGAAGAAGTTGGAAAATTTGACCCAGCTTCCAAATGACTATTCTCTATCACTTGTGTATACTTATCCCCAAAGCATTACTTTTCTATAATCACAGTAGTATCAGAGCATGCATGAAACTCCCTGCTCACCACTCTTTCAGCCTATGTGAAAATTCCACCTTGTGATTTCTCATGACCTATATGACTTCCACAATGCTGAGAAATAATTCTATAATAAAATGTCTTATGAAAGAGAAAGAGGTTTAATGACATTACATAACTTCTCAATTAGACACATACATGGATATGCTGAGATATATATATATATATATATATATATATATATATATATATATATATATATGTATGCCCCCACTTTTTGTTCAAATATTTAGAATCATTTAATTATGTGTTACATTCCACTGTACTTATAGTTTTTTAATTTATTTATACATGTTAGTGGGGTATAAAGTACTAAGTCGTTTGATATATGCATTATCAGTTTTACCTATACATTTATCACCTTACATATTTTACAGAGCAGGGTAAACAAAAGAAGAAAAGACAAGGAAAAGCATAGGAATTTTAATTGCCATGTAGTGACAGTCATATGCAACCATGGGTTATACATTTATAAATTTTTTCTTCCCTTTTTGTTCCTTTTTTGCATATATTTATATAGTTGCATCCTGTACTTTGTGCTTTTCATCTCCCTCTTTGCCCCTCTACATTGTTCCACCTCCCTTTCCTCAATATCCACTCCCACCTGCTGATCCCCTACCCTTCCTATCAGGTCCATTTGTATTTTCCATCCTTACATAAGTATCACTATTCAATTTTACATATCTTTATATGTATTTTTTTCCATTAAATTAGATTTTGTTTGTACATATGAGTGAGTACATATAGTATTTCTCCATTTTAGTCTGGATTGCTTAAAAAGATGTTCTCCCATTCTATCCATTTTGCGGCAAATGACATAATTTTGTTCTTCTTTACTGTTGAGTAATATTCAATTGGGTATGCATAACATAATTTTTAAATCCAATCTTCTGTTGATGGGCATCTTGGTTGATTCCATACCCTTGCAATTGCAAAGAGTGCTGCATTAAACAAGAACATGCAGATGTCCCTGTGGTATGATGATTTATCTTGCTTTGGGTATATTCTCAGAAGTGATATAGCTGGATCATATTGCAGTTCTAGTTTTAGTTTTCTAAGGTACCCCCATATTGAATTCCAAAGTGGGTGAACTAATTTACAGTCCAGCCAGCAGTGTAAACGTGTTTCTTTCTCTCCATATCCTTTCCAGCACTTGTTATTGTTTTGTTAATCTTGGTCATTCTTATTGGAGTGAGATGGAATCTCAGTGCTGTTATGATTTGCAAATCCCTAGTGACTAGGGATATTGAGCATTTTTCATGTGTTTATTGGCCATTTGTATTTCTTCTTTTGAGAATTGTCTGTTCAGTTCCATTACCCCCTTATTCATTGGATTTTTTTTTTTTTTTTTGGTGTTTGATTTTTTAACTTCTTTGTATATTCTCGAAATTAGTCCTCTGTGAGATGTTTAGGATATAGCAATTCTCTCCCACTCTGTGGGCTGTCCCTTTACTCTGTTGTTTCTTTGCTGTATGGAAGCTTTTTAGTTTTATGTAATCCCATTTGCCAATTCTTGGTGCAGTTTCCACAGCAATTAAAGTCTTGTTAAGGAAATACTTACCTATGCTTGAATGTTGGAGTGTACTCCTTATCTTTTCTTCTAGTAGTTTTTAGGTTTTGGGTTTTATATTAAAGTCTTTGATCCATTTTGAGCTGACTCTCATACAGATTGAAAGATAAAGGTCCACTTTCATTCTTCTACATATGTTGTTGTTAGGCATCCTCCAGTCCTGTCCAACTCATAGTGACCCTCATAGAGTTTTCAATGGCTGATTGTTTCCGGATTGCTTTAGGAGTGGATTGCTATGTCCTTCTCCCATTTTTGCTGGGGATTGAATTCATGGCCTCAGAGGCCGCTGAGAGGCATGCAACCAATTGAGCTAAACCTCTAGCCCCTTCTACATTTTTTCCAGCACCATTTGTTCAACAGGCTATCTTCTCCAATGTATGCTGTTAGCCCCTTTGTCAAAGATCATATAGCTGTAGTTGCATGGGTGTATCTCTGGATGTTCTATTATATTCTGTTGTATTGATTTTCCTGCCTGTTTTTGTGTTGTAACAAGCTGGTTTTTTGCCACTGTGGCCCTGTAGTATAATTTGAAGTCAGGTATTGTGAAACCTCTTGCACTGTTTTTGCTGCTTAGAACTGTTTTGGATATGTGTGGTTTTTTGTGCTTCCATACAAATGTTAGGATTGTTTTTCCTATTTCTATGAAGTATGTCATTGGAATTTTGATGGGGATTGCACTGAATTTGGAGATCACATTTGGTAGTATAGCCATTTTCGCAATATTATATATTTATGTTGTTGTTGTTGTTAGGTGCCGTCGAGTCGGTATCCGACTCATAGCGACCCTCAGAGGGTTTTCAATGGCTGACTGTTTCGGGATTGCCTTGGGAGTGGATTGCCAGGTCCTTCTCCCATATATATTTATAGTTTTATGTATATACACGTATATAGTATCTGGTATAGCAGAGTATAATGTATAGTATGGTGCCCAGAAATGTATCCACTTTTTATGAAATGTTACCTATGTATAATTTTTCAAAGTTGGATTGAATTATGGTAGCAATGTGTAGCATGATGTTCACTCAAAAGGTAGTAACACCATGCATTCTTAAAGAACAAAATGAAAAGTTTTTCTCTCAAGAAGTGTATACATTTTTTTGGCACTATCTGTAATATAATACCCATCTAATTTTCATCTGTCTTTTCACTTCTCATCCTAGGGGACTTTTTAAAAATGTGGCTTTATTTTCCAGATCACATACTAGGTCTTCTACTTAGGGTTATTCCATTTTTTCAGCCTCTTTATAAATAATTTTATTTTCACAATCATGGTTTTAAAATATTTTATCTCTTGAAGCACAGTTTTAAATTCCAAGAAATCTTTTGGTTCTCTGATTATTCTTTCATAGCAGCATACTTTTGTTTTATTGACCCAATATTCTGGAATTTGAATAAGAATGATTGTTTTAAATTTTCCTTTTGTAAGAATTCCTTCTTTTCCCAAGGGTATTGTTTTCCATCTTTGTTCTTCTTAGTTTACTACCAACAGTTGGTGATCCGTAGTTATGACCTCATTTTCCCATTGATCTGCTTTTTTCATGATCTTTGACAAGACTATATTTGACTGATATAATAAATCAAAATCCCCAAGACTTTAATTTCCTCCAGTGAGGATTAATGCAACAGTAAGATAGTATTTCTTATTAAGTAGAAATGACTAGGAAATTATTAGTGGTAATATTCAGTACTGACAAAGATTTTTGCTAAATAGAAAAATTTGAAGAATTATTGTCTGATAGAATTGAATATGTTGAATCACAAGGTTTATAATGGTCATATAGTATAAATCAGATAATATAATACAGGCCAGAATATATAGGTAGAAAGGTTAACAAAAGTTCTTGATGTGCTTTTGATGCTATTGAGTGAGGGAAATTACAGAATATATCACTAGAGTCCTAGAGTAAATTAGTTATTATAAAATGGATGCATAACTTCAATTCCATACAAAAACATATTTAAAAACAAGTGACTACAATTCTATAAGAAATACTAACCAATAGACTTTCTTATTTTAAAACATCATAAATTTAGGAATACAAATGAATATCCTTGGAATCCTTTAATAACATAGAAAAACTCTTTGTCATTCTCTTTGGATTAATTTAGACAAAACTTAAATTTCATGATGATAAGATAAAGGCTAAGTATATAATTATCTTAAATTCTATGGAAACAAGCAAACAAGTATTTTGTAGTCTTTGTCTTGTCTTTACAATAAAATATAATGGCTATATAAGAACTTTGCCTTTTAGCAACAGCTATATCAACTGTTGGGGTTGGGATTTAGTTCAGTTGGTAGAGCATGGCCCTGCAGTCTCTGAGGTTCTGGGTTTGATTCCTAGCACCACAAAAGTGGGAGAAAGACATGGCAATCCACTCCTGAGGCAATCCTGAAACAATCAGCCATTGAAAACCCTATGAGAGTCACTATAAGTCAGACAGGACTCACCGCACCTAACAACAATATTACCTGTCACACCATTATATTTAAGTTGCTTCATTAAACTTCTAATTAAGTTCTATAGCCTCTGCCTTCAGTTACTTTTCTAGGAAAGATTACATTAAAAATGTGTTTATAATTTATTTTTTCCTCAATAGGAAGTAAGCCATTCTATCTAATAATTCCATCTGGTAAATTATCCAAGAGAAGTAAATAGTATATAAAGATTATTCCATTGGCTAGTACTAGTTTTTAATAAAAGAATGCATCCAATGTATGTGGGAGGGAGAAGTTTGAATACCTTTAAGTACATCCAAATCATAGAATGTGTTGGGAAACAATTCTCCATTTCTTTCACATTTTGACACATTTTGAGAACAGAGACACTGTCTTTTCATCTAGACTACCTTTTTAAGAATATAGTATAATGAATAACCTTGAATGACAGAGACAATACCTCCCACTAAAACTAAAAGCAGGCATGCTTGCTGTCCACTGTATTAAAAACAATGTGTCCTTCTGCGTAAAAGTAAAACAAGACAGACATGGTTACTGTCATTATAAGCATTCACATTGCCTACAGGGATGGTTTCTCTCCTAGAACGCGAACCATTGCATGCACTAGCTGTACTGGTGCCAGTCATTGTCACTTCCACAGGAATTGGGAGCAAATAAAACTTTCAAAAGTGGGTGGATGTTCATGATGCATACCATACTATCATAAAGTCTTTGTCTTTTACTTCAGAGTCTAATATCAACTTTTACCACCATAAAAATGTGGCAGATTCATTTGTTAGCTTGCAAGTTAGAGAACATTGCTGATAAAAATAAGATGGTAACTTAGATTTGGCCTTTAGGAAGAGAGGATGAGAGTGATGCAGGCCAGATGTGGGAATATGACAAGACCCCCTAGGATCTGATAACAAATGCTTGGCAAGAGAGGAATGTAGAAGGGGCCTCTACTGTTCTTCCAGCTAAGGAGCGTTTAGAGGCTGAGCAGTGAGAGATGAGACTGAAATAATCTGCCCAAATGGTGCTTGATTATTGCTAAGTCTCTGCTGGGAGGGAAGGTGAGTGACTATTACCACGGCAACTGGGCAGCGAGCCCTGCAGCCCGGGAGAAAAGGCAATGAGCTGAAGAGCTCCCAAAAGTGAAATAAATGATGCAGCAATGTGGACTTTGTTATTCACCAAATGTTTTGGGTAGAGCATAATCATTGGATGTTCTTTGGGTTGAGCTGGGATCTAGCACCTGTTCAAAATCCGCTCCAGTTAAATGCAATGCCTTTCTTACTGGTATGGAGCTCCTGTCACTTTTGATGCCATTTGATTACTCACTTCCTCTCTACCCTTACTTCAGCTGTTTTACAGAAAAGTATTCCTATTTCCCAAAGAGACCAAAGGTTTTATGTACTATTCTCATTCTGGAACTTACACTGATTTCAGGATTTATTGTTATGTGAAAAGCAGGCTGCTGAAAATGTGAACGTTATCATTTTCATGTAAAAATAGCATGCATAAAGTGTCTGTGTAGGTTCTGCTGATAGGAAACATAAGAAACTGGTAATAGGATTGCCTCCCCAAAAGAAGACAGAGGGGATCTTGACATCTTGGGAAAATAAGTCTTATTTTCAATGCTATGTATAAAGATTCCCACTTAGATTAAGAAATATCTCTGGGTGGTAAAAATCCAAAGGACTATGCACCTATGTATTATCTGTTACTCGTTTTGTGTTATTTCTATAATGAACTTGAATATACTCCAAAGGGAAGAACATTAAAAAAACATTTTGAAAAGAGCTATCTAGAAAGAATATAGGAGAAGATATGATGTATTCATATTTTCCTAATTAGAAAAGCAACATAAGTTGCTGTGATCCTTGCTGCTAGAAAGAAAAATACAATACTGAGGGTAAACCTGGAGGCTGACATTAGAATAGGAAAGAGGAGTAGGGATGGCCTACATGTTGAAAAGCAAACACCTGGTAGAGAAAATAAATCTAGTTGCAAAATTATTTATAAGAAAATTTCTCAGATTATATCATCAAATGAAATTCAAATAATACCTAGTTTTTATCATTTAGTTTGAGGTCCTCATAGACACAATGCTATACCCAATGAAAGAAACAGTTTGTAAGAAGAAAATCTCCATTCCATTCATTAGTTCTCATTAGACTGTTCTCCCAGAAGCCTATCTGGAATACCTTCCATCATTATCATAACATACAGACAGATCTCCCTGAAGATTTTGGTGGAGATTCTTTTATTCCAACAGAACTTTGAAGGATTTGAGGTGGAGAACGCTGTGCCGTTGTCTTTACACATCTTCCAAACAGCAGAGAATATGTTTAGGAGTAGCAGACTGAGGTTCATCTTTTGGGGGCCTGTGGAAATGTCTCTTGTTTTTGTAGACTGGTTTAACTAAAGGGGAAAAAACCTGAAATCATTGGATTGGTATTAATAACTACCAGTACTGTGTTCATGTTAATAGCAAACGCACACAAATCAGTGTATATCATTCCAAGAATGGAAGGTAGACCTTTCATCTTTTTGGAAAACAGTAGCTCTTAAAACAATTATTTTACTTCATTCTTGGGATTGTTGCTAATGGCAACAGAAAGAATGCAGTGAGTATCATAATAATCCTCCATTAAATCCCTAGTGTTTAAATTTTAATGCTATAATTCAAGAGCTGACAAAAGCCCATTGACTGTGTCTATGGGGAGAAAAACAGGCAGGCCCATTTTCTCAGGAGTGATGCTATAGCAACATGGAATGAATTTGGGGTCAAGGAACAAGCTGTCTCCAAGCTTTGTTTGCATTTCCTGGCTAAAAGTGGAATCCAACATTATAAATTTTACCCAAATACATAGTTATTTTGAGCAGCAGGAAGATGGTTCACTTTGTGCCACCGTTTACATTGAAAACACAGAGAAGGTAACAAAGCCAGGACTGGAAGAAAGACATGCTGACAAATATATTGTGAAATGATTTTCTAAGTTACCACTTTAGAAACCTCTAGACATCCCCCTGCACACCTCCTTCCTTGACACCCAACTATTCTTCCCTGGACAAATGATGCTTCAGAACGTGGAGAAATATTAAAATTTGCAAGATGCCTTTTCAAAGGAAGGAGACAAAGGATGTCTGATGAATAATACCTGAGTGTGACCACCTTACAATCATGGAAGACATCGTGATGGAGAGTGTTGTTGATTTTGTCTAGCTCTTTATAATGGCATTTTTGTTTTAGCGGAACATTTTTCCTACCAAAATAAACAAATATACCTGAATCACAATTGCCTATTATGCAGTAGAAACTCTGACCTACATCCAAAAAATCAGTGCTAACCAATTCCCAGAAGTTTGTGCTGCCAACTTTCAGTGAGACATATGCAATAATATAAAATATTATATTATAAGTGATTATCTAATAGGGTATATCTAGTTACAGATTGTATGTACAGATTTATATGACATGCAATGTACAAAAATGAAGAATATTAAGTTTTCAAGTGCTAAGTCTCAAATGAAAACATCTGTAGACCATGTCACTCAACAAATCTCAGAGCTGTTCCTTCTTTTTCATCCCCCTTTCCCAGACCATCATGGTCCCACTTCAACAACTAAAATTCTTCATCCTCTCAATCATCTCAAGGTCTCTAATAGGTACCACCACATATGATTCATTCTAACACAATGGCAGCAGTCATCATGTACCTAAAACAACAGCAACATTTTCTTCAAAAATCTGTGATGCTTATAGAACCAAATTCATATTCCTATAACTTAACTTTTCTGTTACAACTAAGCCACACTGTATAACTTGTTGTTTCATTAGTATGTTTTGCTTATCCTTCCCTCACAGTATATTTAATTAGTAGACCCTGTCTCGAATTTTCCCATCATTATTCTTTCCATCCTTCATGCCCAGTTTCAATACTACCTTTTCCATGGAAGTCTTTCTGGATCATTCCCCCAGAGGAGATTTCTTCTTTCTTTCTTTCTTTCTTTCTTTCTTTTTTTCTAAGCTGTCATGGACCACATAGAATTGTCTTTTGGAATTTATTTAATTTAATAAGCTGCCCTTTATCTCCTAAAGACAATTATTTTTCTTTCTTCCATCTTCTTCTTATAAGAAATGATTTCTACAGAAGATATTTTCTAATTTGTATTCCTTACTTGATTTTGCCCACTAGGAAGACAGAGCATATTAAATTCAGATTACATGGCTAACAAAAGTATTTGTAGACTAAAACTTAAAAATATGGGATAAAAATGCTCGTCAGTAATACCTTATGAATGGCTAGCATGAAATAGAACAAAAAAGGATAGATTAGATTACAACCCTAATATCTGAGTGGTTTACCATGACAAGTGTTAAATTTTTACTCATTATCCAATGGAGATTGGCAGAGAAGCTCTGCTCATCATAGTCACAGAAATATAAGCTGATGGCAACTTCTTCTTCACATATAATTACACAACTGCAATATAAGATGAATGGCAAATTTGTGAACCATTCTGGCTCTGAGAATTCCTGCCCAGAGTGGCACTTATCTCTTCTGCTCATGCTTGTTAAGCTAAAGTATGTCACATGATCAATTTGACTTCTAGTGGACAAGGAAGTGGCATGCTACATATATATGTTCAGAAGGGGAGACAATTTGAAATGTTTGGAGAATAGTAAACTGTTGTCCCATATTTTCCCAATAGTTAGGGGAAATAATAATAAATTTCAAAATCTACCTTAAAATAACACTACATTCAAAATTAGGGAACTCCCTGAAATCAGTTGAAGATATATTTCAATAACCTTAGCAGACAGTATCCCTAATCATTAAATTTGGCGCTTAGAAATCTCTTGTATTTCTTTTTTCAACTTTGATGATAAATTATCAAAGATGTTAAAAAGAAGAAGTTTTATTATCATCGCTACTGATAAGTATAGACTGCAAGTTGTGGCCAATACAGTAAGACATAAAAAAGAAAATGAGATATAAAGTTTGGAAGAATTTTTATTATCATCGCTACTGATAAGTATAGACTGCAAGTTGTGGCCAATACAGTAAGACATAAAAAAGAAAATGAGATATAAAGTTTGGAAGAAAAGAAGAAAACCCTGCCATTTCTAAAGGTGTAATATGAATTGTTGATATTTCTTACTATTTGATTCTTTTAGGGTTTTCTATCAGAATTATTAAAAATTATGAGCAAATTTGTGATGAAAATTACAAATATAATAAAAATACCCTACATATGAGGTATGAAAAGGTCATACTAAAATCCACTATTTTTTTATAATTTATATACACTAATTAAAAAAGAAAGATAAAGAAGAAAATTACTTCAGAATTCTAAAGCAGAATATCATTGATCTGTGGAATAATAGCAAATGAACTAACAAACATTGTATAATTGAAGTACTAAAAAAAGAAGAGTGAATGTGAGCAGAAAAATTATTTGAGGAAATATTGGTTGGAAAACTTCAAAGATTTATTTTTTTAAATCCACCTGTAATTACAAGAATAAAAGCAAACATCAAGGAAGGAGGAAGAGACCCAGCCACATTATATTAAACTGCTGAAAAAACAAAGTTGAAGAGAACGTCAAAAAATCAAGGGGAAAAAGATATATTATTACACATTAAATACTGGGGACCAATAAACAAAAAGGAAGAAGGCTGATCTCTCATCAGAAACAATGAAAATTAGAATATATTGGAACAGCATCTTCATACTAATGAAAGAAAAATAATTTGTCAACCTAAAAAAGCATTTTAATATGTACCATAAGAAATAATGGGGGCTGGGATTTGGCTCAGTGGGTAGAGCACTGTGCTGCAGTCTCTGAGGTCCCAAGTTCAATTCCCAGCACCACAAAAATGGGAGAAGGGCCTGGCAATCCACTCCCAAGGCAATCCCGAAGCACTCAGCCATTGAAAACCCTATGAGGGTCACTATGAGTCGGATACCGACTCGACGGCACCTAACAACAACAACATAAGAAATAATAAAGGACACTCATTTGACTAAAGTATATGTACTATAAGAAATTTACTTTAAGGACTCCATTGGCTAAGGTAAATAATACCAAGTAGAAATATGGTTATATAAGAAAGAATGAAAGCTTAAATACTGCTATGAATTTTGTGAAAGTAAATTGAACAAATTGTATAAGTGGAACATTTTTTGATAAATAGAATAAACCAAACCGACAAAAGGAAAGAAAAAATTGAATAGTTCTACTGAGAAAATAAAATTCTCAATTAAAAACCTTCCTAAAAATGCCAAGACCAGATAACTTACTGGTAAATTTTATTAAGCATTAAAGAAGAAATTATTCCAATTGTACCTATTCTTTTCTGATTTGTTGCTTTTCCATAAGAATTTATTTTTAAGAGAATGATTTGAGTTTTTATACTGAATAAAGATATTTATATTTTAGATGTGGCCAATAAAGAAAACAATTTGACTAATAATTTCAATCAGGCTATGATACTAGTGAGGTTTTTTATTTGTTGTTTGGTTAGCACTTGACATTGGCCCTTAACTTCACCCTTGACATAAACGAACATACAAGAAAAGAGTGAAAAAATAAAATAAAATAAAAGCCTGGCACAGTTATTCCAATGGCTCAAACAACTTAAAGTTCTTAAAGAGGATTGATATCAACATGGATATATACAAAGTCAGTGTATTTGAAAAGAAAATAAAGAAAAGAAGCACTGGTTAATTTGAATCAAGACCAAAGTGACTTTGCATTTTATAAACAAATATTTTAAGCCAAATATTTGGTGGATTACTTAACACTATCAATCTTTTTTTAATCACAGGGTATTAGATATAGATATAAATAGAAGTAAGAAAGGACAGATTTTGACCTCCCTTTCTCTCTGTTCCTAACAATTGCAATTTTGGCTTCTAGCAGAGCAGTTTTCCAAATATGAAACAGAATAGGAAAAAGTGGGAAGAAAATGAGTGTTGGGTACTATGAATAAGCTTTTAAGGAAGAAGTAAAGTTCTGGAGAGCTTAGGCATCATATTTTTGCTAAATTTTTACATGCATAGACTGCAAAGTATGTATTAACTTAGCAGGTCAGGTTCCCCTGAAGATTGACTTGGGGATGGAATTCAGTATAGTGAAAGTTTTTTGGGGGAGTTACTATCAGGTAGAAGATGGGAAGAAAGCAGAATTGGGCTATGAAGAAAGTGAGCTGCAATGTAGAAAACCCAAAGGAACCCCCAGCCTGGGAGAGCCCTGTAGATATATCTCAAACTGGAGAAAAGGATTCACACTTTATACAGGACACTGGCCAGTCATTGGATGCAGCTTGTCCTCTGGAGGAGTGATATTGGGCCATGTACCACTCTGTAGGAGGGGGCAACTTCCAGAGAAGACTGAAAGCCAAAGGCTATTAGCTGGCAATGTTCCCAGAAGTTGAAGGAATTGACTAATTCCCTCCTGGAAGAGGAAACTTGGCGGTGTAGCATGGCATTTAGTACCATACACTCTTGCATAGCTTGGTTCCTCTTGCTTTTCCTAACGTCTGGATGTCATTGCTCCAGGACTCGGATGAGTTTCTTTTCTGGAGTAAACTCATTAGGGGACAGTGAAGAAGACCAACTTTACCCTGTCTGATGCAGTTGTCATTGTCCCCAATCTCTACAATCTATCCTAGATTCTCTCACCGGGAGCACCCATGCTGGTCTTGGTGGCTTAGCTGGTGGGGTGACCCAAACTCATCTCTAATTGCATACACACCCCATCCTGAAGATGTGCGGCTGCTGTATATTTAATTTATCCTCAAAATTGAGCAAAAGAAGTGCCAAAGGATAACCAAATGCCAAACATGCTCCTCCCTGTACCTAGTGCATCATTACAACCCTTCTCTTGATGATCAGATCAATTGCTCTATCAATATGGTGTTCCCTCCTTGCCCACTGGTCTCTTGGTACTTGGAGTCTGAAGTACACCAGCAGAAATCATAGATTACATTTCACTGGTGGATATTTCTCTCTTTAGGAACTAGAGCTACTAACATACAGAGGTCAGAATTTCAGAAAATGGAACCAGAAAGTCCCTACAGGTCATTCCTACTTTCAACTCTTGTTTCTGGGCACCAGGTATTCTAACTAATGGGTACTGTGTATTGTAACTAATGGGCATAGCATCATATAATGGTCATTGATTTCAGTATATACTATGTCTTTGAACACAACTCCCCATCTTTGCCTAGTATCATTTCCAAGTTTGTGCTTCATCTGTAACTTCTATTACTCTTTAATGCCAACCATTTTGGATGATGTGCTTTGTAATGGGACCAGTAGATCTTATGATCATGGACCTGCTATGCACCTCCTTTGCTATAAAGTGAGTCTCTTATACAACAAAGGAGATAACCAAAAGCATGAAGAATCAGCCTATTGAATGGGAAAAGCTATTTATTAACTCTAAGTAGTTAATTTCCGAAGTAATAACAAACTCAACTCAAAAAGAAAAAAGAAAAGAAAAAAACCAAATAATCCGAGTTTCAAAATGTAGCCTAATTTCTAAACATTTCTCAAAAGAGATATATACATGGCCAATATGTGAGATAATGCTCAACATTATTTATCATCAAGGGAATGCAAATTGACACCACAATGACATATCATCTCACACCTATTAGAATGGACATTATTAAAAAGTCAAGCGGTAAGTGTTGACAAGGATGTGGAGAAAAGAAATCCCTTGTGAATTGTTTGTGGGAGTGAAAAGTAGTGTAGTCATTGTGGAAAGCAGTACAGAAGCTCCTTATAGTTCAGAGTTTCTGAACAGTGGCATATTGACATGTTGAGGCCAGATAATTCTTTATTGAGGCGGGGCTGTCCTGTGCCTTAGCAGCAACACCAGTTTCTAACCACTAGATGGCAGTAGCATCCTCATATGGCAACTAAAAATGTCCCCAGACATGGACAAATGCCTGGGGGTTGGGGGTCTGGGGTTATGGAATGTTAAGAACAACTCCCCTAGTCTGATGTAGTGTTATATGAGTGCCCATGTTGATGAACTAAACTCTCTGTAATCCCATGGATAATGGTACAGCCTGAGGTTCTTAAAACAGGAGATAAATCCACATCTGGAATACTTATAGATTCAAAAAGTATTAATGCAAAATTAATCATTGCCCCTTACAGGATGGAAGCAGATTAATGCACTCATTTGCCACTAGGTGGTTAGTCTATCTCCTGAAGGAATGATGCTGCATTTGGGGGCTTAGTGTTGGTATTTGCTGCTAGCTCCTGGATATTAATTTGGCAGTGTCAGAAGTCAAACCAACCTGAGTAAATGGGAGCTTATGTGGTTGGCCCCATGCAAAACCTCCATCCCTAACACCATGGTTACTCTGTTTATGTGCCCATTCAAACACTGGAGTTTCTCATGTCAAGAGGATGGCTGGTATTGACTGGTTGACTTTGTCTACTATAAATGACTTGGTTGTTTAATGACCATTCCAGGGTAAATGTTCTCTCTTGGACATGAGCATGTAATACAAAGACCTTCACAGTTTGTGCCAACTCCCATTGTTCCATCCACACACCATGATCCCAGAATATCATCTCTCCCTGATCTTCTCATGTTTCTCTTTCCAATGTATTTGCTGCCCATGAATTTTACATATATTCTAATCTTGGACTATTCTTTTTCCACAAAACTGAGGATAATCAGTTGTGCTACCTCAATCTCTGCCTATTAGGAAGATTTCCTTCCAAAGTAGAAGTCACCACAGAGAGGGGCTATAGTGAAGATCTAGTCCATTTTTAGCCTACAATATTTACCAAGTGGCTGCAGTCGTACCACCGTGGCTTCTGATCCTCTCAGATCTTGGAAGTTAAGAAGGGTAAGGCCTGGTTGGTACATGGATGGGAGATGGCTTGGGAATACCAGGTGCTATAGGCTTGGGACTCCCAAAAAACCCACTCCCAAAAAACAATCAGCCATTGAAAACCCTATGAATAGCAGAGAAGCAGTGACAATAGAGTTTTGCCTGTTGTACGTAGAGTTGCTATGAGTGGGACATCAACTCAACAGCACCTAACAACAACATATTCCAAGCAGTTTGTAAGCCATACTTTGCTCCTTCCCTCCTTTGTCAGCTGTTATATAGGATCACCTATATAGCCCTAGGTAAATACTGATGAAGAGTATTGCTTAGCACAACTATGGAGGATGACACAGCAGTCTGGGCCACCAAACTGTGCTGCTTTTTTGAGCTTTCTAGTACTGCTTGTGCTGAATCTTGGATGTACACATCATTTTCCTCTGAAGAATTAGTGAGTCTGACAAAGTGTACAACTTGGTCTCTTTCATTCATCTATAAAATGAGAGATTGAATGAAATAAACTGTGTCATTTTTTCCAGTTCTAGAATTTTATGAGAGGAAGCATAGTCTTGTATTTTGAATGATGCTAGATGTTGGCCTTTATTATACTCTTGCTTTATGACTAAGGGTTCATTACATAGCAACTGTGTGGATCACAACAAAGTAGGGATAACATTGTGAAGAATGGGAATATCAGAGCATTTAATTGTGCTCAAGAGGAATTTGTACATCAAGAAAACAAAAATCCTTACAACTAGGTCAGTATGCAATTTCATGATAAATGGAGAAGAGATTGAAGTTGTCCAAGATTTTGTTGTACTTGGTTCTACAATAAATCTCCATGAAAGCAGTAGTCAAGAAATCAAAAGACACATTGCATGGGAAAAGCTGTTGCAAAAGACTCCACTAAAGTGTTGAACAGTAAAGGTGTCACCTTGAAGCTAATGGTGTGCCTGACTCATGGCATGGTATTTTCAGTTGCCTCTTATGCTTGTAAAACTGGACAATGAATAAGGGAGACAGAAAAAGAATTGATGCTTTTGAATTGTGGTGCTGGAGATGTCCATCGAATATACCATGGACTGCCAAAACAACCAACAGATCATCCTAGAAGTGCAACCAGAGTGCCCCTTGGAAACAAGGATGGCTAGAGTGTGCCTTACATATTTTGGACATGTTGTCAGTAGAGACTAATCCCTGAAGAAAAACATCATGTTTGGGAGACTGGCGGGTCAACAACAACAAAAAAAAGGAAGACCCTCAACTAGATGGATTGACACAGTCGCTACATCAATGGGCTTAAACATAAAAAGATCATGTGTGTGGCACAGAAGAGGGGAGTGCTTCATTCTGTTGTACATAGGGTCACTACAACTTGGCCCTAACTCAAAGGAATCTAGCAACAACAACATCTATAAGCATCTCAACTGGTCCTTTTTATCACCATCCTGAATAATTAAGTCATCATTACTATGAATAAGTGTTTTCAAAGCCAATAAAAATTTCCTGTACCCATAATCACAACATTGTTTCAAGGGTTCATTCATTTTCTTGTACCAATTTTCACAATAATTTATGAATGAAATTCATAGCTAACTATTATGTTTAGAGTTACAGAATACAAAATTTCTGCTGGGCAATACATAGAAATAAAGTACCTGAGCCCTTTGGCCACAAATAGCCTCATCTGTCAGAGGGGAAAACTCAGGCACATTGACCACTCTTGGAACACCCAAAGTCTCAAGTACTTTGGTGTACTTCGGCTATGTCTGTAAGAAATTGAAAATTTATGAATGGATTTGCTAAGCAAGAAGTAATAGTCAATTTTATTATCTGACATTTGATTAGAGAGAAAATTACAAATGACAAGGTATACTTACCCATGCTCTTAATGCTACATAATTTTTTAGAAATCTCAGATTGTGAGGTATCTAAGTTTAACTGATGCATAATTGTTGTCATAATTGTGCTTCTAACAAATGATAGAAATTATATAATTACTGTATATTTTTATTTTAACAAGCTAATTTTCCACAAAATATGTAATTCTTTCCACAATTTTCCCAATGCTAGTTTTTTATAGTAAACATTATTTATGTCCCCATTTATCTATCAGTTTGTCATGCTGTGGGGGCTTTAGTGTTGCTGTGATGCTGAAAGCTATTTTACCAGTATCTCAGATACAAACAGGGCAATACATGGTGGACAGGTTTCAGATGAGCTTCCAGACTAATGCAAACTAGGGACAAGGACTCAGCAGCCCACCCCCAAAACAATTAGCCATTGAAAACCTTATGAATAGCAGAGAAGCACTGTTAAATATAGTGCCAGAAAATGAGTCCCCAAGGCTGGACGGCATTCAAGAACTAACTGGAAAGAGTTGCCTCCTCAAAGTAGTAGTTGTTGTTAGGTGCCATCCAGTCGGTATCTGATTCATAGCAACCCTACTTACAACAGGAGAAACACTGTCAGTGCTTTTTTGCTGTTCATAGGATTTTCAATGGCAGATTGATTTTTGGGAGTGGGTTGCCAGGTCCGTCTCCCAAGCCTTCAGCACCTGGTGTTCCCAGGCAGTCTCCCATCCAAGTACTAACCAGGCCCGACCCTGCTTAGCTTCGGAGATCTGCTGGGATTGGATGCCACAGGGCTATGGCTGCAGGCCTTCAAAGTAGAGTTGATCATAATGATGTGAATAATGTA
Organism: Pedetes capensis; assembly: GCA_007922755.1. Classification (NCBI taxonomy): domain Eukaryota; kingdom Metazoa; phylum Chordata; class Mammalia; order Rodentia; family Pedetidae; genus Pedetes; species Pedetes capensis. The sequence goes on along the minus strand of VMDO01002982.1, from coordinate 117,397 downwards.
CAGTCCCTGGGACTTCCTTTTGCTGATGTAGTATGACTAAAAATGAGAAGAAATATAGTGACTGCAACACTGAATTCAAACACAAAAAGATTATGTGCATGGCACAGTGCTGGGTAGTGTTTTATTCTGTCACTATGAGTGGGACCCTACCTGATGGTACTCAACAACAACAACATTTATGTACCATGTTTGCCTCTTAATTTTCATTCATTAGAAAAATACAAAAGTAATATGTGTTTACTGAAATTAGATTTAAATAATGGAGAAGCATATGAAGTAAAAAAGGAAAACAGAACCCCTCCTTATATCTAAAATCAGGAGTCCATAGTGATATGTTTCTTGTCATATAATTTACTCCATGTACTATAAGCATTTATAACTATTTTTTCCTGATGCAACACTGAAACCAGACTATCCATACTACTCAGCTAACTGTGCTTTTTATTCAGACATATGTTGTCCATATATTCAGACATTGTTGTTGTTAGGTGCCCTTGAGTTGGTATCTGACTCATAGCAACCCTGTGTACAACAGGTGAAACACTATTGTCAGTGCTTCTCTGCTTTTCATAGGGTTTTCAAAGGCAAATTGATTTTTGGGAGTGGGTTGCTGGGTCCTTCTCCCAATTCAGACATTAATTATTCTTTATGATTGCATTTGTCCAGTCACCCCACTATTATTTCTAGATATTCATTTTCATGAATGACGCTACAGTGTACCTACTTGTTTATCTTTGTGCATTTACATAATTATTTCTTTAGTTTGGATTTCAATAAGAGGCACAACTATGTCAAAAGGTATGTTGTTGTTGTTATTATTGTTAGGTGCCATGGAGTCGATATCCAATGCCCATACCGACCCTACATACAGTAAAAGTGCCCCTTTCCCTACCAACTTTGGAAAGTATCCATTTCTTACTATGGTAAGAATATATTAAAAATTGTTTTCAATTGAAAATTAACTTAATGTAATATGACTCTACAACACTATTTTTCAAAGCCTAAATTTAAGAATTGTCTATAATAATTCTTTCACACCCTTTTATCATTACATTACTTCAACACTATAAAAGATCACTACATATGTGTTCTCCCCTTTCATTAGTCAGTGCCTATAGACTCATACCCCACTCATACCACTGAGTAACCAGGATCTCTAGTGCCTGTTCTTATCATTGCCTTTTGGCAATTTGGCCCAATGCATTAAATTCAATCACTGAATTTATACAATAATAAACTAATAAATCTGAAATCTCCCAATGTTAAAATAGTGGTAGGTTTATCATCGGTAACTCTTAGATTGCACTAAGGTTTTATTGTTTGTCTGTTTGTTGTTTCCAGTACTGGGGAGGCTAAACCTCATACATGCTAGACAAGTACTCTGAACTGCAACTCTAGCCTCCTTTAAATTTTTTTATTTTGAGACAGGGCCTTGCTAAATTACACAGGTAGCCTCTGGCTTCAAACCTGTGAACCTTTTGCCTCAGCCTCCTGAGTTACTGGGACTGAAGGCATGCACCACAATGCCAAGCTATGCACTAGGGTTTTTGTTGTTGTTGTTTGCTTGTTTGTTTTTAGATAAAAAGCTGCCAAATTATAAGCAGCTTCTGCAAGAGATTACTCAGTTGATTCCTCTTTCATTACTTAAGAGAGTCTCATTTTACAAAATTATAGCAACACTGCAAATATTTTAAAATTAGACAAAAACATATTTGTTATTAACATAATAGTAAACAGGCAGGCTTAGTTAAAAAAGTACATCATAATCCTTATACAACCATAAGATATTGTGACTGCAGCCAAATCCAGAATCTATCATTTCATCATTATCTCAAACTGTTAATGCTTTTTTTTTTTTTTTGAACTGGGGAGTTAAACCCAGGGCCGCTTGCATGCTTTTTGCAAACGTTCAACCACTGAGCTCTAGCTCAGCCCATTTTTTTACTTTGTATTTTGAGACCAGGTCTCACTAAATTACAAAGACTATGTCTGGACTCATACTCATGATCCTTCTGCCTCTGAGTCCTGAGTCACTGAGATTAAAAGCATGTGCCACCACAGCCAGCTGCTAATGACTTAAAATTGGCAGGAAAACAATTTCTCTAATACAAGATGGGACAAGTAACTGACAGAAAGGAATTAAATGATTTTTGGTTGAAATTATTCTAATCCCAAATATCTCCAAGTAGCGTGATTTGCACTCTAAATTTTTTAAATAGTTGCTTGATGGTATAAACCCTAATTCTGACAACTATTACCAGATAATTTTTGATCAAACTTTTTATTTTGGGTTAATAGATTGATATGCACTTGTAAGAAATAGTAATCAGAGATCTCATATGTCTTTTACTGTTTCCCCAGTGGGGAAAACTATAAGCACAATAATAATATATATAGGATGCTAACATTGACACATTAAGATAAGGCACATTTCTATCACCACAAGTTCTCTTGTATTGGCCTTTAAAACCACTGTATTCTCTTCTTCTCCCCCTTTTCTCACCCTTCCACCTAGTCCTTAACTACTATCAGCCACTAATTTTTCTCCATTTCTATAATTTTGTCATTTCCAGGATATTACATAGATGAAATTTATACAAAAGGTATCTAATCTTTTGTGATTTGGGTTTTATCCCCTACTCAGAACCCTCTGGAGATTCATCCAAGTTATTGTGTGTATCAATAGTTAATCCATTTTTATTGCTGAGTTGTATTCCATGATATGAAAAATCACAAGTTAACCTTTCACTCATTGAAGTATATCTTTTTTGTTTTTTCCCTTTCTAGTTAATATTACATGTAAGCTGCTATGATCATTAGTGTACAAACTTTTGTGAAGCATAAATTTCCATTTCTTTTTTCCAGAATAAATGCCCAAGACTGCAAATGCTGGTTTGTGTTCTATGGCAGTTACATAGTCTATCGAAGACCCTCCAAATCATTTTCCAGAGCAGTTGTTCCACTTTACCCCCACCAGCAATTTCTCCACATCCTTGCTAGCATTTTGATTGCCACTATTTTTTATTTTAGCCATTTTAATATGTGTGGAAGGCTCTATCATTGTGGTTTTAATTTGCATTTTCCTGGTGGTTAATGAAGTTCTACATCTTTGCATGAGCTTATTTGCTGTCTGTACATCCTTTACAGAAATACACCTTTCATGTCTTTTGCCTGTTTTCTAATTGAACCATCCATTCAAACCTGAGCATTGATGGTGTTTGGAGTTCTTCTATATCCTGCTAACATTTTGTCCTGTTGTTTTATGAATTATTGATAGAGGGTATTGAGATATTAAGTAATAATTGTAGATTTGTCTATTTTCAGATCTACCCAATTTTGGATGCTTCTCTACTGCATCATCTCATAAATTGTTGTCGAGTTGGGTCCAACTCATAGAAACCCTTGTAGGGTTTTCAATGGGTGATTGTTTGGGGATTGCTTCGGGAATGGATTGCCACGTCCTTGTCCCATTTTTGTGGTGCTGGGATAGAACCTACACCCTCAGAGAGTTCAGAGCAGCACTCTACCAACTGAGCTAAACCTACAAGTCTCCTTTTACTGAAAATGTTGGTCAAACCCTTGCCTATCCCATGAACATTTTCATTTTAAAGTGATGGTTTGAAATCAGCTCCACTGACTTTATTACATGAGCATAAAATGACCTCTTCATAAGTATGCTAGGATATAAATGAAGTCATCATAATTCCAAACCAGTCTGGCTTTTTATCTTTGGAAGAATTCTACTGGATGAGTGACTGACAGTCAATGACAAATCTGCCACCTAACATCTCCTGAGCTAACGCTAACACAGTAAATTCAGCCAACATGTGAGACATACATCATCATGTTGCCTTTCAGCCAGGGATTTTTAGGAAGAAATAAAAAGAAAAACAAAATATTTCTCTTATGAAATTTATGAAAGACTAAATGGTGGGCCAGGGAAATGCAACTTCTAATACCAACCACAATAGCCTTTGGGAAATCTTTCCTAACACTTTAAACAATTCCTGCTTATTCACCTGAGAAACAAAAGTTGTAGTGTTTTTTTCTGGGAGACAACCTTAAAATAGTTATATTTAATGTAATTATGTCAATTTTGACCACTTTTATATTTTAATTGTATGTATTTGAGGGTACAGTATGTACAATTCAATATGAGTATACAGGCATAATGATCAAACCTGGGTAATTAGCATTTCTATCTCTTTAAACATGTATCATTTATTTGTGTGGGAAGCTGAAAATGACTTTCAATTCTTTATAAAATATATAATTTTTTGTAAACTATATAACCTTAGCTATGAATTAGAACTCTAGAACTTATTCCTCCTAACTGTATTTGGTCACCTGTTACCTGACGTCCTTCTATTCTCTTGTCTTCCTGGACCAGAGTAACCATGATTCTGCTCTCTGCTTCTCTTTACTTATTGTTTTTTCTCTTGTTTTAAGACAAGCTTTTGCTATGTAGCCCAGACTGGCTCTGAACTTGTGATTCTCCTGCTTTGGCCTCCCAAATTCTGGGATTACAGTCATTCCCCAGCTCTACTCTCTACTTCTATGAAATCAACTTTTTTAGCTTTCATATATGAGTGAGAACATGGTATTTGGCTTTCTGTACTTAGCTTATTTTACTTAACATAATGTCCTCCAATTCTATCCTTATTGCCACAAAAGACAGGATTTCCTTCTATGTTATGATTGTATAATATTCTATTATTAATATATGTCACATTTTCTTTATCCATTCATCCATCAATGGACATCTCAGTTGATTCCATATCTTGGCATTGTGAATAATTCTACAACAAGGTATCTCTTTGGTATACAGATTTCATTTCCTTTGGACATATACCAAGGAGTGAGGATTGCTCGAACATATGGTAGCTCTTTCTTTAGTTTTCTTGAGAAATTTCAATACTGTTTTCCATAAAGGCTATACTAATTTACATTCCCATCAATAGTATATAAGAGTTCTCCTTTCTCTGCATCCTCATCAGCATTTATTATTTTTTGTCTTTTTTATTATAACCACTTTGGGGTGTAGCTCAGTAGTACAGTCCTTTGCTCTGCATGCTCTGAGGCCCTAGATTCAATACCCAGCACCATAAAAATGGGAGAAGGACCTGGTAGCCCTCTCCCAAAACAATCAGCTGTGGAAAACCCTATGAACAGCACAAAAGCACTGACAACAGTGCTGGGCATGGCACAGAGTCCTGGAGTGTTTTGTTCTGTAGTACATAGGGTAGCTATAAGTCGGACTCTACACAAAAGCACCTAACTACAGCACCAACTGGGATGAGATATTTCATTATGGTTTTTGACTTGCATTTCCCTGATAATTAGTGATGTTGGCCAATTTTTTCATATACTTGTTGGTCATTTTTATATCCTCTCTTGAAAAATGTCTGTTTAGATAATTGGCCAATTTAGTTTTATTAGTTCCTCGTATATTCTGGATATTAACTGGTTGTCAGATTTATGTTGTTGTTGTTAGGTGCTGTCAAGTCAGTATCCAACTCATAGCAACCCTATTTACAATTGGCGAAACACTATTGTCGGTGCTTCTCTGCTGTCCATAGGGTTTTCAATGGTGGACTGATTTTTGGGAGTGGGTTTTTTGGTCCATCTTCCAAGCCAACCTGGTGTTCCCAGGCGGTCTCCCATCCAAGTACTAACCAGGCCCAACCCTGCTTAGCTTCCAAGATCTGATGGGATCCAATGCCACAGGGCTATGGCTACAGGCAATTGTCAGGTTAATAGTTTATGAATATTTTCTTCCATTTTGCAGATTGCCTCTTCATTACAGTGGTTGTTTCTTTTGCTGTGCATATGCTCTTTAGTTTGATATGATCCTATTTGTCCATTTTTGTTTTCGTTGCCTGTGCTTTTAGGATCCTACTCAGAAATTTGTTGCCAAGACTATGGTCCTAGAGCTTTCTCCCTATTTTTTTCTAGGAGTTTCATAATTTTAATATTTACATTGAAGTCTTTGATCCATTTGAAGTTGATGTTTGTACATGGTGAGAAAAAATGAGGCCCAGTTTCATCTTTCCTTATGTGGAAATCCAGTTTTCCCAGCACCATTTATTTGAGAGGTTGCCTTTATTCCAATGTATGTTTTTGGCACCTTTTTCAAAAAACAGTTGGCTGTAGGTATGTGGATTTATGCCTGGATTCTCTGTTCTGTTCCATTAGTCTATGTTTTTAGGTTTTTTTGCTAATAATAAGCTGTATTATTGCTATGATTTTGTAGTGTCTTTGGAGGTCATGTATTATGATGGCTTCAACTTTGTTCCTTTTGCTCAAGATTACCATGGATATTAGGAAATTTTGGTCAATTTTCATAGCAGGGAATATGTCAATATCCAGTATAAAAGAGAACTTTTAAAATAACCTGAAAGTCCTAGACAACTTCCTCAATTTTTTCTGTTAAAAATACTTTTCTATCTTTATACTTATTACAGCAGAATCCAAATTTTTAAGCAATATGTCTGAGAGAATGCATGAAATTAGAGAAAAATAAATTCGAGCAGTTACTATTTCATTACCAAAAAGAATACTTTGATTCAGCAAAGGTGGCTAAGTGAGCTTATAGCAAGCTACAAAACTGAAAAATCTCTAAAAAGTGATTTATTGTTTGATTTTGTTCCAATTCTCAGTTGTTAATTTGAACTGAGGCTAAATGGTCAGCCTTTGCACTTTGTAAAAACAGTGTGGCACTGGTTGAGGAATGAAGGGGGGAAGATAGATAATAAAGAAGGTGGTAAGGAAAGAGGGCAGAAGGGCAAAAAGAGAAGGGAGGAAAGAAGGAAGAAGGAAGGAAGGGAGGGAGGAGAGAAGGGAGGGAAGGAAGAAAAGGAGAATGAAAGAGAAGAAGAGCAAGAAGGAAAGAAGAGCTCATATATTTTATGGTGAAAGGCCATTATTTTTCATAAATATACCTCATTGGCCATGGCTTAAGAAACAAACAAAATAAATCAAATAAATAAAAAGAATTAGCCAATTTTATTTTAATTTTTGTCCTCCCAGGACTCATTCCCATGTAATAGCACCTCAGTTTTACCATGGACATCTATGCTTGCTAGTAGTTCAAGTGAATGAGTCCATTACTCAGTTACTTATGATACAGAATAGTCAAAAATTGAATAAAAAGCAGCAGTATTTGTCTCCATCTAAAATATTGTTCATCAATCCTACTCAACTAAAATATAAAATCCATAATCATTTTGAACAGCCCACTTGAACCTCCACATTGAGTGATGCCCTAAGGCCTTTCAAGTATATCCAGATTTTGCTGGGCACCATGGCACATGCCTGTAATTCCAAGGACTGGGGAGGCTGAGGCAGGAGGATCTGGAGTTCAAGTTACAGTAAGCCTGTTAATGGAATTGGCCTACTTCAACGGCACAGGCTGGAATTCCATAGATAAGCAACTGTTGGAACTTTCCCCTGAATAATTTAAGCAGGAAGTCTGTACAGATGACTTAAGTATAATTGGCACTATCCTAGAGGGAATATTTGCAGGCTCTCGCAGATTGCTAAGGAACATATTTCAAAAACTTCTAAGAACATCTATTCACACAAAGTATTACTTGAAGGTAACAGAACTCATCAGCCTTTGATTATACGGAAAATATTTCTATTAAAGAAGAATAAGAAACAGAAAAATGTATAGCTTCTAAAAGATGAAAGGTGTTTTTTTCTATAATTAGTGTTGAAAACTGGAATGCAGAAGGTGAAAAATCAATGGGGGTATATATTTGAGATGGAAATCTTAGAAATTTTCTTTTTTTTTAATTTTAAGAAAAAAACTGATTGCATATGATCATGTAAAAAGGTGGCTTAAGAGAAAATATACTCAGTTACTTGGTAAATAATTTCACATGAGGCATTGGCCATGGTGAATTAATGCCTACCACAAGCTGGGAGGTTAAAGCAACATTGAACAATTAGGGAAAAGTGACTTTGCCTGGGAGAACTATCACAGAGAAACACATAAAAGAGGATTCCTAACCCACGTTTGTCTGCAATGTTTTCCAGTACCACACATCAGTGCTTATTTTATACATCAAGGGGAACAAATACCTCACATCCTGCTATATCTCTCCATTTTGGGATCACCGTGGCAAGTGTTTCCATCTGAAATGTCACTTCAAAGCGCAATATGTAATGTTTGACATCTACCAATACACATACATTTTTAGGTACCCATCCAATTCCTGTGTCATATAAGGGGCATAGAAAAAGTACATTTTTTATGAATTGCCAGAATAAGGTATGAAATGAGATTTACCCTTAGGATAATGGGCGGGGGGCATAAAGATACAAGTATGAAGCTCTTGTTAGTAGATGGTTAAAAAAAACAAGATTAGAACCCAGGTCTCTGGAAACTTGTTCTGCCTTAACATGCTGCCCTTCAAAATAAATATATAAATCAATACATAAATAAAAACAAAATATCCATATTTCATGTTTCAAACACTGATTAACTTAAGACCCATATTCTTCAAACAAAAAGATAATGACTAACTGACATTTATGATAACTATGTAGTGTTATGGTTTTACTTGATTTCCTTTGTATTCTATGTTTAAAAGAAATAATCCATTATACTAATGGAGCATCATGTAATATCAGATCCTACTTTTCCACTTCATTTTATAACAAACACATACCATAGTTTCAACACTTTTGTAAATATGCATGGGTGGCATTTCATTGAATTGGATGTTCTATGGTTTACTAAATGCTTCCTATTTTAGTCTAATTTTGGAGTGGAGTCCTCCAGGCTTAAATATTTTGTGCTGGTGTCTGGAAATAAAATAATTTTGACTTCTACCTCTTGTGACTTCAGGAATATAGTGTTCACTCTAGTTGAACTCAACCTTTCTCAAGAATCATCTTAAGATGAAAACCTCAATGGCAAAGTGTGAACAAACAAAAGATATTTTGGATATTTTGGGATTGATTTGTACAATCAGATTTGAGGAAGTCTTCAGGCTCACATTTTTCGTGGATTAGCCTGTCTTTGACTCTTTCTCCTTATAGGGACATGGCTGGGCTGGTCACATTTTCAGAAGAAATGAAAAAAGGATTTTTTCAGGCCAAATTAAATTTTATGTTTCTGTTTCTCCCAAATTATTTTCAGATGCAAGAAAAAGCTAACCACACAGAAGACCTGCACACTGCAATGAAGTTGGAATGCAAGTCTTCATCAGAAGGGAGGGAACAAACTTTGGATAATTCAACCACAAAATATGTGGACCACAAACAAGTGTAAATACACAAGTAGACACAACACACACATACACAAACACACACACACACAGGTTTGCTCTTTCCCTAGGAATTTTCATCAATGTAGTTTTGTTTTGTTTGTTTTTAAAAAGCCTATTCATACCCCAGTAAAAGCACATGAACATTTTATATTTCTTTACACGTTGAAATGCTTGGCATTATAAATATTGTGAATATTCTTTTAAATACACAAAAAATTGCAGAAGCCATTTTTTATGAACAGGCTATTAATAGTAGATTAAAGTTGAAAATAAATTAATATTCTTCCAACCTTCCTCCAAGACTCAGTCCTGAAATATCTCTCTAAAATGTAGGAGCTTCTGGCATCAATTATTTTTGTTCCCCTCTATGATATATATGCTCATTTACATAGAGGGAAAATTTTTACTAAATAAACAAATGTAGGGATAAAGTCACCCATGAGATCCTCTTATCCTTAGGTGCAAATAACTATGTCAAAAGTGAGGCAACTAAAACATGGTGATACAAAATCAAATTGTCCCTCTCCCAGTGATCATAAATTTTAAAAAATCCAGCTAGTCATAAATTACAGAACCTTAGCAAAATGTTGACTTTTTAATTCCTCAGATAATTAGAATTTTCTCTGGGCTATATGGTCTCCTTTAGGAACCTTTGTATTAAAGTAAAAACTTAATATGATTTCCAAATCCCTTGAGGAAATAGTTGTTATTGTAGTTGTTAGATATAGTAATATCCTACATTATTACAGTAGTCTGTAATTTTCAAGACTTTCAAAGACTTTATGCAATAAAGTTATGTGATAGGCTCCATTCATTTCTTCTGTATTCCTTTTATGCATTATGTCCTAAGTTAGGTGTCAGAGATTTCTACATGGACAAAACAATGCATATTCATGGAGGTCATTCACTTGTATAGAAGCAAGCATATAATTAAATGATGATAGAATGTTTGTTGTTGTTAGGTATCATAGAGTGGGGTCAGACTAATAGTGACCCAATGTAAAACAGAACGAAACACTCCCCTACACTATGCCATGTGCATGATCTTTTTTATGCTTAAGCCCATTGTTGCAGTCACTATGTCACTCCATCTAACTGAGGCTCTTCTTTTTTGTTGTTGTTGACCCACCATTCTCCCAAACATGATGTCTTTCTGCAGGGATTGGTCCCTCCTAACAACATGTCCAAAAATATGTAAGATACAGTCTAGCCATCCTTACTTCTAAGGAGCACTCTGGTCACACTTCTTCTATGACAGGTCTGTTGGTTCTTTTGGGACTCCATGGTATATTCAATATTCATCTCCAGCACCATAATTCAAAAGCATCAATTCTTCTCATGTCTCCATATTCAATGTCAAGCTTTCACAAGCAAACTATGCTACTGAACCATGGCAAGAGTCAAATGCACCTCCGTCTTCAAAGTGACATCTTTGCTTTTCAACACTTTAAATAGGTCTTTTGTAACAGTTTTTCCCAATACTGTGTGTCTTTTGATTTCTTGACTGCTACTTCCTTTATTGATATGGTAATATTGTAGCCCCAGATGAAAATTTATTTTTTTCCAAAGGTGGAAAACAAATTTTATTCCTTAACTGTAAAATGACAAAAATAACATGTCATCAGGCCAGCTGACTTTGAAAACATTGAAAAGCATGTAGAGGGGAAAAATAAAAACCATCCAATAGCTCATTCCTCAAAGGTAACCATTGGTAATATTTTGTCTGAAGCTTTTCCTATAATTTTCCACAAATGTGCCTTTTATAGTTTACTTTTTTCCTTGAAAATAGATCATTAAGCATACTACTATTCCATTCATTTTTATTTCTCCATTTTTTAAATGAAAAAGCTTTTGTCATATCAATGCTACTTAATCATTAACTTTACTATTTAGCTACTTTGATATTTCAGCTGATTGTACAGAAAATATTTACCTCCCTCCTTTCCTATTGTAGAAGACTTTCTAAGTCTGTTAATATTGAACTTTGTCATGAAACTTATTTTAACTAATAGAAATTGATGTTATGTGGAGATGTTAATTTTGCTTGCCCTAATTAGTTTTCCTTGGTGCTTTGATGATTCACCAGAGGTGGCTGCTGTTTTTTTCATCTTAGGTCCATAAATAAGCACACATGGAACATACCTGATCCCAAATTGGACTTTGGAGTCAAGCCCCACCAATGCAGAGCTACCCAGTGTTACCTATTCTAGATCAGCCAATCTCAGTTGATCTGCAGACCTATGAGCATTAGAAGAAATGGTTTTCCATATGCATTATTGTGACAACAGCTGATAAATACAACTGGAATTGGACATAGATGATGTGTGCCAGTTTTGCTATTATGAATAAGTGCTCAATTAAACTCATCGTATCAATTTTTAAAAAGCTGTCATTATTCCCTTTACACAGGGATAGGATCTGAGATTTGGTTTAAGTTCATCCCTGAATAGTACATACCAGTAAATGGCAAAGCCATAATTTGAATCTAGGTCTGCCTAATGCCAAAATCCATGTTCTTTATAAGGTGTAGCATTGCTTGTCATTGAAATATGTACATTCATTTGGGTGATATGTATTAAAATCATTCTGATGTTTTATAATAACACAGAACAGCTTTGACTGGCACTGTCAGTATTAACTGCTTTTTGTCTCATTATCATGATCATTTAAATATTGCACTGAAGTCATATTACATGAGACACTAAACTCTCTAAATCTATTGTTTACATTAGCCTTAGCTTGGTATGTCTTTTCTTAAGCAAGACATTAAATCAGACTACAACTTGTAATGGAAATTGTGGGTAAATATGAAAATGTATACCTTGCTAAAATTTGTATTACTTGATTCACTTTTTAAAATAAACATCTTTTTCACAACATCATTGTAGACTTATTCATACTTTAACACATATGATAGTGAGATAGTACTTGAAAGAGCATGGCAGTATTTTAATACTCAGTACTTCTTAATAGAGATCAATATGTTCATATTATTCATGTAGGACAGAGGGAAAATATACATCTTGTGAAGTGTCAAACATATGACTTAGAAGTTGCAAAATAACTCCATGCTCTGCGTATGTTTGATGTTTAAATGGTCCATTCAGGACTAGTAGTATGTCTCTATGTAAAGAGAACATAGTTCATTTCTTTATACTCAGCAAATACCTAATCTGATATCATGTAAATTACCAAAGTGATTTAATTTAGTTATGATAATTTTAGTATACAAAAAAGTACTATTTTATGGGCCTTCTAATAAAGTCATCTTTTGCATGTTGAGGTCCTGGAAGATTATTACCAAAGGAAGGGATTATGGCACTGGGATCAATTGAAAATATGACAATTTCTCTTTGTGGCTTCTGCATTACTGACTTCATTTATGCATATCATATTTTAATTAGTTGTGTTTAGTTGCACAAAAAGAAACCAGATTAACTGATAAAAATACAGATCAGCTTTGTCTTTCACAAACAAACCTGCTTCCCATAAGAACTAACAAACCAATTTCTGAAATTTTTACACACATCTAAATGCATATTCTGAATCTTTGAACATACAAAATTGAGAGAGTTATGAGAGGTAATGCAGGAAAGGTAGATTGGGTGTTGTGTCTATGGTAGGATGAGTCTATACTCAAAAACACACAGAGAGAACTGAAAATCTTTCTACATAATGCTTAAATGTATAAGCATGAAGGCTTGTGCATTCAAGTATAGAATTTTTCTGAAATTATATCGCTTTTCCAGAGTAAGGTTGTACACATGCTCCTGTATGACTACACTTTGACAGGTGTTATCTGGCACCAGTGAACCAAAGTACTTCCATACAAGAACAGAAGGATATAGAGTTCTCATAATTTGAGAAATTTTTTTGGTTTTACAAGTTCCTTTGTTATTAGCATATATTAATTGTGCAAAGTAAGGGGTTTCATTATGCATTTAAGGTATTTTGAGTATATTCAAATTCTGTTTTTTTTTTTGTTTTTTTTTGTTTTTTTTTTTTTTTTTTTTTTTTTTTT
>VMDO01002982.1:0-103998 GCA_007922755.1 Pedetes capensis | reverse complement strand
GATCTTCCTGCCTCTGCCTCCCGAGCCACTGGGATTATAGGTGTGCACCACCGCGCTGGCTAGTATATTCGAATTCTTGATTTAACTAATCAGTTTCATTTTTCAGGAGCCTAGAATAGTTTTGGTAAACATCAATTTGTTCAATTCTATTCAGATTGCAACTGGCTGTTAATGAAGCCCAATAAGTATGAGCCATGTTTGAGGGTAGAACAGTATACTTCTCTCTTTCCCTCTGCCTTCCTCTCCAAACTCTCTTTTCTCTTTCTCTCTTTCTCCTCACCTCTCTCTCTCTCTCTCTCTCTCTCTCTCTCTCTCTCTCTCCATCCTCTCTTCTAATAACTTCAGATCTAAAGATTCATTTGTGGTATGTGGGGATTTTTCCTTTTTGTTTATCTCTTTGTTTGTTGAGACAAGGTTTCACTATGAAGCCCAGGCTGGCCTTGAATTTGCAGTCTTCCTGTCCCTGCCTCCTGGGTGCTGTGATTGTAGGTGGCACCACCACCCTCTGCGATTTGTGATGTTTGAGTGAATTAGTGCAGCCATAGAATTAAATGATACAGACTGCACCTTGCAAGCTACTTCTGCAGATCCCCGTAGAAGAAAATCTATCCCCAGTCATTTTATCATTTTAAATATTAAGAAACTTTCCCACAATACTTTATAACACCACCAAGTAGACACTCAGAGGAGTAATTGCTCTGAGCAGCCACAACCAAACTTCTGACCTCAGCAGCATAATCACTGGAATCTTGATGCACTCTCAAGAGAGATCTTGAATCTAGTGAGCTTAGTAATAGTGACCATGGAATTTCTGAAAAGAAGGATGGATGTTATTTTCACTAATTGATGAAATACCACAAATAGAGTCCAATTCTCTCTTACTCTTGTTGCTCTTGTTAGCTGACGTGGAGTCGGAGTCTGACGCATAGTGACCCTATGTACTAGTGAAACCGTATTGTTACTGCTTTTCTGCTATTCATAGGGTTTTCAATGGCAGATTGTTTGCCGGGAGTGGGTTGCTACATCCTTGCCCCAAGCCTACAGCACCTGTATCCCATCCAAGTATCCCATCCAAGTACCAACTAGGCCCGACCCTGCTTATCTTCCGAGATCTGACGGGATCGGACGCTACAGGGCCATGGTTGCAGGCTCAAGATTATTTAGGCTCAGGCTTTTCAGATATCAATGCCACATTATCATATTAGGATATGGTGTTAAGATACAGATTTTGCTCTAGTTGCTATGAATGAAGCCTGAGATTCTGCATTTCAAGAAAGCTCTCAGGGGGTGCTGCTGCTGCTGCTGCTATGGCTGCTCCTGGGCCCTTTGAGGAGCAAGTCTCTAGAGGACAGATGATGTACACTGTAGAGGTCATCCCTGGAATACACTCTCGTGGGGTTTTAATGGCATGCTCCTTCGTGGTGGCCTTGTCCCAACATATGAAACCGATGTGAAGAAACTTTGATGTCAGTTTGAATTTTATGATTTCAATATTGTGCCAAATAACCCAAATTCAAAGAAGAGACAATTCTAGGGCAAAAAAAACAGTTGATCACATAGCCACATATTTTTTAACGCATTTTCTGGAGTCCATTTGTGGAGCCTGACTACAAAAATATTATTTTAAAAATAATGTGTACAGTAGCTCTTCATCCCAAGTGGATGAGAACACATCAAAAAATAGAAATATGAAGAAGTAATAATCTATTTTAATATCAGTGTTTTAAAGACCCATTTAATTAAGACAAACAAAAAGGAAAAACCCTTTCCTTCCTCTAAACCCACAAGTCTGATCAGCAGCTGGCACAATTTCTCAGTGTAATCTTAGTAAAATACTTCCCACATCTCAAGGAGATTTTACAAAGCCATCCAAATAATTTCACCTATTCTCCTCACTCTAATGTGGTGATACACACACAGTCATGTGCATATACAGTCATGCGCATATACACATCATGCACACAAAGGGACACACATGAGCCTATGCATTGTCTAGAGGTATTTGTTATACAAACAACACAGCATCATTAGTTTTCTTTATCTTAGATTCAGGCACATTACATTTTTCAGATTTTTCAATAACATACTGATAGTGAATCAGGCTTTTATATAAGCTATGGATTAAGTTCTTCCAGGAACTGCCAATTTTACTCTAATATGATTCCAGTATGCTGAGAGAAAGTTGTTCCAGCTAAAATGTGATGAAGGAATGGAGGCAACTTCCATGCAGGGCATATTTCAGCTTTTCCAAATAACATTCTTGTAGAGATTTGAGGATAATCTGGCAGCCAGACACAGCCAATTAAAACAGTAATTGAAATGGCCGAAAATGTTTACCTTGGAAAATTTCATTATTTTGCTTCATTTTGGGTTTTCTTGAATAACAAAAAATAGGGTCAATCACAAGATTCCTAATTTATTTTCTTGGTTATCTTTTCTTATCAAACAGAAAGGGCTGCTGTGGAGTTTAAATTAAAATCTGAAAACTGTAGAATGAGGTGGTATGAAAGCAGGCATGTGAAAACACATAATGATTCTCAAGCCAACACAAGTAAATCTGCTATGAGCTATGAGAATATTTGACTCAATGAGAATAGTTGAGTTTCTGTTTTAGGCGGTAAGGACAAACTGAGGAGGGAGATTTGAGATGAAAGAAAGAAATAGAAGACACGTTCTTGTAAAACATAGATTTAATTTTTCCAGACTAATAGACAATTGAAAGTTAAGACATAATTGTAAAATATTTAACATAAAGTACTAAAAATCAATTAGCATATAATTCTCTTCCACTGATATCAGTGTATACTATTAAACGTTTAATAATCACCTCTAAGTTGAGAGAGTATGTGATTTTTAGCATTTGCCAATTTCCATGGTATAAACGCTTCTATCATGGCTGACTTCAATCTTCCAGTCTGACATTGTTGAACCTACAGTTGGGAATAGATAAGCAAAATCAAATTTTTTTCAAGCCACTGTGAGCTGCCCCAGCATGTCAATGATCAAATTCATAAGTTTACAAAAGGAAAGAGATACGAAAAGGCAATCTAGATTGACACTATGTGAAAATACTAGTAGAGGCAATTAGTAGGCAAAGATAAGCCTCACAAATTAAGTCCTTGTTGACTAAAATGAAAAGACTTAAAAAAACCCAAATCATATAATGAATTTAAAAATAAAAACATTTTTCTATGTCAATCTTTTTCTTTCCTTTAAATACCTACTTTTAATCTCCTTTATGAACTCCCACTGAAAAAATCTGAAATTAGTTGTAACTCCTTTTAGCATCCTCTTGGAATTGAGTTAATTTTAAAATATCATAGACCAATGAGTTTAACACTACAAATTAGGATTACTGGGAGCTTCCAAGTACTATAGTACTAATTTCTTGGTTCTACCCTAGACTGACTAAATCAGAAGATTTGGAGTGGGGCCTAACAGTGATAATTCTGAAAAGCTCCCCATGTGTTTGATTTGCAACTAATATTGAAAACAGTGTATATTATTTGTCTATATTTGTCTATATATACATATATATAATTTTTCTCCCTTTATTTCTGTCCCATGCCCATAGCTTCAGCAAACTTTTCATTAAGTAGGAAGTGATTAGTAATATGACATCTTTTCCAGGGCCTCTAAGTTGAACTTACATTGTTCATATTTTCTTATTTTTAGGTTTCAAACCAAGTTTAGAAATTTTTGAGGTGGATCACATTCACCAGAAGCATGTGCTAATCAGTAATGATTTTTCAATTATTACAGATAACAAATGCAGAACAAACCACCCTCTTACTTAAAAATGGAAATTATTTATAAATTTGATTTTGTAAGTGATTAATTCATGGGATTTATCCATATTGTGCTGATAAGAATATTATTATGCAAAGCAAACAAATGGAGTAAATATCTGTGCCTTTAATGTAAAAATATATTAATAATAGAGGCAAAAATTTTAAGTTTTTCTGGGAAGGGCAAACCATATGATGTTATGAATACTATTTATTGTGATTAAATTTACTTGCCTACTTCTTAAAAATATTTCAAGATATTCAAACTGATCGTGGCCTACTTTCTGCATACACATCTACTATCATTAGCAGCTGCACTGATAAAACTTCTATCTATGAATCTTGGAAAGGTACATTGGGTATGTAGAAATCTATACCACCCTCAGGCAACACAAGAGAGCCAAACATAGCAAGAATCACAACAAAGAGTTGCAGCTGTTTGCACGTGTCATACTGTTTAGGCTAATGCCTACGATATCATATTGTTTGTCCAAAGGGCGCAGCTGGCAGACTGTTGAAGGCAGCAAAAGCCCAGAAGGCAGAAACTGGCAGCCATCCTGGCCACTCCCAACACTTACTCAAGTTCTTGCAGCATTGTTCCAGGCCATGTTAAGCCACGGCCAACATTTGGCAAAACATAGTATAATCAGCCAAACAGCAGGTGTCATCCCTTAGTTCTGTCAATGAGCTATATAGGTGCATCTGAAGTGAGGTTTATTTACTCACTACTGCAGCAGAAGGAGCCATCCTGAAAACCAGGGGCCTCAAACAGTAATCACTTCTTGTTTATATCTACTTGGGTGGGATGAGGTTCAGGTGATCTAGTTTGGACTCAGCTGGGAGGCTTCATTTCTTATTGCAATTCTGCAGATTGGCCAAAGCAGTTCTAACCTAGGTACATTCATTCTAGGGTCCAGGCAGAAGGGGCAGGAGCAGCTTGAAAGGGAATGTCTCATGACAGTGGCAGACATGCACAGGTGCAAGTGGAAATACATAGAGCTTTTAAGGCCTATGCTCAGAACTGGCAAATTTTCACTCTTGCTCATGTGTTATTGACCAAAATGAGTCACACGGCCAAGTCTAAATTCAAGCATGGAAGAACCACATTCTTCTTATGAAAGGCTATGGCAAAGGTATAGACGCAGGAGGAAATAAATAATTAAGTCCAACATATCAATCTGCTGCATAAATCTATCAATTTTTCCAGAGAACGGTAATGATATAATGATGATGACAATATAATAGCAGCTATATTTTATCATGCATCTATAAAGGCTCATTGGAGAAGGACCTGGCAACCCCCTCCCAAAAATCAATCTGCCACTGAAAACCCTATGAACAGCAGAGAAGCACTGACAATAGTGTTTCCCCTGTTGTACAGAGGGTCGCTATGAGTTGGATACCGACTCGACGGCACCTAACAACAACAATAAAGGCTCAGGCACTGTTACAAATGTTTGTGATGAGAGAGAGAGAGAGAGGGAAAATGACACTTCATTTAGTCTTCACAATAACCTCATGGAATGAGGATCATTGTATCTTCCTTTTATAGACAAGGCAGCTGAAATTGAGCGATTTATAAGCAAATAGTAAGTGATTAATGGCTTAAAAGAATGAGCATTGCTAACTTTTGTAAATGTTGTGCAAGTATATCATGTGGATTGTGTTCTATATCTTTAGGGGTGCCTGTTATGACATTTACTATTTGGGGAGTAGATACAAAGTATCTGGACCAGCATGTTTTTGCTGTTGTTGTTGTTGTTGTTGTTGTTGTTTGTTTGTTTTTTGTGGTACTGGGGGTTGAACCCAGGGCCTCCTGCTTGCATGCTCTGCAAGTGCTGGACCACTGAGCTGCATCGCCAGCTTTTTTTTTTTTTTTTTTTTTACATTTTGAGGCAGGGTCTCACTAAATTACGGCAGACTGCCTCTGGTCTCAAACTGGCGATCCTTCTGTCTCTGCCTCCCAAACTGCTGGGATTACAGGCATGCGCCACTGCACCCAGCTTTGGACCATCATGTTGTGGTCACTAACGCATGTGCTCCTCACTGGGGTTTGCCTGCAGAATGTACACACGAGTAGAATATAGCAGAAGTCACCACCGAAACAATCTAGCCAATACCCTAGGTTCAAAAGTTTCAAAAATTCCAATGGGCTGTTTAAAAATATCAGATGAAACTTTGATATGGAATTCAATGTGTTTCCCTTTTCTTCTTATTTCTTTTAGGTTTGAGGTTTTTGGGGATCTGTATATAGAGATCTAGGGTATGATAATGGTGTTCCTTTGTCCACTTACATCTCAGAGCACATTTGGGAAAGAAAAGTCTTCAGAAAGGGATGAGGAAGGAGTCATTACTGTTTCTCTGCGAGGGGTGGGACCATGTGGGGACTGGAATGGTTAGCAGCCACATGGCTCACAGCTTTGGTGGTGATCCCTTGTGAATGGCCTGCCACTGTGCTTCCAGCCACGCACTGCTGAGATCAGGAGAGATGAGATGGTCTAGGATTCTTGTAATTTCTTGAGTTCCTTAAAAGCCCCAGTGGCTTTCTCTGGCCTCACTTCTCCAAGCAAGGGACTTTGTCAGTGCCTAATTCCCTATGTTTAAATCTTCTCTAAGTGGAAGTACCTACCTCATATTCTCAAATATAATTCACACCCTATCAACAGTTTTAGAGGGTTACAGAACATGATTCTAATATGCATCTGATTTTGTAGCCCTCTAAAACAAGGCACCTAACAACAACAAAACATTGAAAAGGTGCAGATTAGATTCAAGAATATGAGGTGGTTCGCTACTCTAGGTAATTTAACCTATTGCAGGTGATGAGTACTGAAAGCCTGTAAACATAGATGATCTCAACAGTTATGATAAATTTTCCAAACAAAATGATTATGTTAAAAATATAGTCAGAAGTTAAAAATCCATGAATAGAAAATGATGTCTTAATAACAATAATCTAGATTTCAAAGAGCCCTTAACCAAGGGCAGGCTACTGGCTAGGCAAAAAGTTGTCAAGTAGCAGAAGAAAATGTATACTTTACTTGCAATAAAGAGAGAATATAACTCTGCTTTTTAAAACCACTTTATTGAGGTATGATTGACATTAGAACAGCTGTAGATATTTAATGTATAGAACCTGAGTTGGAAATAAGTGTGCGTCTGTGAAACCATTACTGCAATCTATGCCACAGAGCTACTACTTCTAAAAGTTTCCTCCTCCTGATGATGATGATGATGATGATGATGATGATTATAATGGTTAACATAAGATCTAATTTCTTAGCAAAAAAAAGTTATTTTTTCAGTACTGACAGATTGAACCTGAGGCCTCCCAAATGCTAGGCTAGTGCTGTAACACAGAGCAATGCCTCCAGTCTCCCTTTTTTATTTTTCATTTTGAGATAGGATTTGGCTAAGTTATGCAGGCTGCCTCTGGCCTTAAACTCACTATTCTCCTGCCTCAGTCTTCCAAGTTACTGGGATTACAGGAGTGCTCCATGGAGCACTAAGCCGGGCCGCTTAGCAAATTTTTAAGTATACAATTCAGTACTATGAACTCTAGATACTATGCTGAACAGTAGGTCTTTAAGAATTATTCATCTTGCAATACTGAAAGTTTATGTCTTTTGATCAATCTCTCCATATTTCCAAGACTCCCCTACCCCTGGAAACTACCATTCCACTATGCTGTTATATGTTTGACATTTTTAGGTTCTGCCTATAACCAAGACCATATTATATTTATCTTTCTGTGCCTGGCTTATTCTGCTTAGGATAATATTCTCTAGGTTCATCCATATTGTTACCCTTCTTTTTCAAGGTTGAATATTATCCCATTGTAAATATACATCACATCTTCTGTATCCATTCATCTGTGAATGGACATTTAGGTGACTCCCATGGCCTGGCTATTTGGAATAATGCTACAAGAAACATGGGAGTACAAACATCACCTCAAGATCCTAATTTCAATTCCTTTGGATATATACCAAGAAGTCAGATTGTTAGGCCATATAACAGCTCTGGCTATAGCTTTTTGAGGAATCTCCAAACTGTTTTCCATAGCAGCTATACAATTTACATTCCCACCAACATCGTACAAAGGCTCCCTTTTCTCCACATCCTTGCCAAAGCTTATCTTTTAATTTTTTTGATAGCATCCATTCTAATAGTTATAGGGTGTCATCTCATTGTGGTTTTTATCTGAATTTCCCTGATGATTAGTGAAGTTAAGCATCTTTCCCATATACACCTTGGTCATTTGAAGAGAATGTTATTCTTGAATTTATTTTTAAAATATACATTGAAGAATGTTTTTGGAGAACTTAAGAGTAACATTAATGAATGTTGCTGTTGTTAAGTGCCTTCGAGTTGGGTCCGACTCCTAGTGACCCTATGTACAACAGAATGAAACACTCTCCAATTCTGTGCAAGGCACATAATCTTTTTTATGTTTAAGCCCATTGTTACAGACATTGTGTCAATCAATCTAGTTGAGGGTCTTTCTTTTTTTTCATTGACCCGCCACTCTCCCAAATATGATGTCATTTTCCAGGGATTCATCCCTCCTGACAACATGACCAAAATATGTAAGACACAATCCATCCATCCTTGCTTCCAAAGAACACTCCAGTTGCATTTCTTCTAGGACAGTTTTGTTGGTTCTTTTTGCAGTCCATGATATATTCAATATTCATCTCCAGCACCATAATTCAAAAGCATCAATTCTTCTCCTGCCTCCCTTATTTAATGTCCATCTTTCAATAAAAAAACTAAAGGTGTCTGTCTCAAATCATTTGATAATTTGCAATCATAACAAACTTACAAAGCAAAACTCATGAGTTCTCTCATTTATTCAGCAATCTTTTTTATTAAACTATTTATTGTATATGTTTTTCGATTATCCTGAATGAGCATGATTCAATCAGTTAAAAGTTCTTAAGAGCAGGACTGAGTTCAGCAATTATTTCTTGACAATCTCTGAGTGCCAGGCAATATTTTGGTGCAGAGCAAACAGTGAATGAAACAGGCAATCCTTGCCTCCACATAGTTTATTTCTAGTGGTGTGATACAAATGCTGTTGTTGTTGTTAGGTGCCATCAAGTTCTGTCTGACTCATAGCAACCCTTATAGGGTTTTCAATGGCTGATGGTTTTTCAGGATTGTCTTGGGAGTGGATTGCCATGATACCAACATTGTTACTGTTGTTGTTAGGTGCCGTCGAGTCAGTATCTGACTCATAGCGACCCTCATAGGGTTTTCAATGGCTCACTGTTTCGGGATTGCCTTGGGAGTGGATTGCCAGGTCCTTCTCCCATTTTTACGGTGCTGGAAATTGAACTCGGGTCCTCAGAGACTGCAGCGCAGCACTCTACCAATTGAGCTAAATCCCAGCCGATACAAACATTGTTGTTAGGTGCCATCGAGTCAGTATCCGACTCATAGTGACCCTCATAGGGTTTTCAATGGCTCACTGTTTTGGGATTGTCTTGGGAGTGGATTGCCAGGCCCCTCTCCCATTTTTGCGGTGCTGGGAATTGAACTCGGCGCCTCAGAGACTGCAGCGCAGCGCTCTACCCACTGAGCTAAATCCCAGCCCGATACAAACATTAGGGGTGATAAATATACACAATATACAGTAGTTCAAAAGAAGATAATTACTATAAAGTAATCTTGGAATTCTTGGGCATAACTTAGAGATTTTAAATAGGGTGGGCAAGGTAGGCCTTATTGAGAAAATATTTAAGTCAATACTTAAAGTAGACAAGCAATGATCTATGCAAATAATGAAAACAAGATTTATCCAGGCATTAGAAATTGTTTTTGCAATGAATTTAAGACTACGATAGGCCTGATATGATCAAGGAAGATAAGAAAATGTTTTCTTGGATACTGAGTTTCTGTGAAAAGAGAGAAAGAAAAAGGAAAAGGAGGAAATAACCGATTTAAGAGTTACACTGAACAGTCAGATAAACAGCAACAGAGAAAGACATAGGTGTTTCCAATTGTTTGGCTTTATTGTATGCTTCATTAATTTAGTTAGTTAATTAACTGTGTGAATAGGTAGCTAGGTAGGTAGCTAGTTTTAAGGAAGTAATATGTGCACACGGGTTACACTTTCATTATTTCCAATGGTACAAAAAAGTGTGCATTGAGAAAGTAACCTTCTATGACCCTGACACACAGTGTCAGCTCCCTCACCTACAGAAAACAATGTCACCAGGTCCTCCATGTATCCTTCCAGAGACATTCCATGACTTCTTCTAATATACTGTCCCAATTGAGGTAATTTGGAAAAGCAGAGTAAGTCTTTGAGAGCTGGACAAAGTTTGCTTTCATAGATGCAAGTTCATCTTTGTACTATAATTATAGGCCCCCAAAGAGCAGCCCAAGTAACACTCATCCCAGATGGGTGGGGTAGACCCTATCTTGTGAACTCACCAAGTCATCTCATGAAGAAGCTACCTGTATATGGCCACTGTTTTTTTTTTTCCCCATGAGAGCTATTTCTGTTTTCGTATCCAGAGGAAGATTCCATGGCTGTCATTACTTGTGTGTTATTCTCTCCCAAGGAAAAGGAGTTAGGTCACTGAGCACTTGAAAACAGGTGTAATGAAGGGAAAAAGCTGTAGGCTAAATAAATGAATAAATAAATAAATAAATAAATAAATAAATAAATAAATAAATAGAATAATAATAAAGTGAAAAATTAGAGGAAAGTTTCTATGTTTCACCAATGGATATGGGAAGGGGACAACAGGTTCTTTGTATGATAGAAGTGGAAGACCTAAGATTTTCCTCTAAGGGCAGCCAAACTATGTGTAATATATACTTCAGGCTTTCAGGCATTTCCCGTGTAAGTAAACAAACAGTAAGCCACAAAATCTTCTGTGTTCTTTTGATATCACATCTGGTTTTCTATTTTATCATGGGCTGCACATTCTGAATCTTCTCTGCATGATGTCTTGCATAATAGTATCAGGATAAGTGATACACCATTACAAGCTCTACTCCAATCTTAGATAAAGGAAAGGATGCTTTTTCTTTTGGAAAGATTCCTAAGACTCTAGTGTTGTCAGCACTCAACAACATAACTATTTAAATAACTACTCATTTGTAAAAGGTTTCTCAGTCTAGGTGTTTCCAGGAAGATACTAAATCATCATCATTAATATAACATCAACATCATCCAAGAATGAAGCCACTAGAATGTAAGCTCCATGAGACAAAGGCTGCTTCCAAAGTGCTTACTTAGAACTGTGGCTAGCACATATGTGATGAATAATTTTGTGTCAAGTAAATTAGGTTATAGTAACCAGATATTTTGTCAGACATTATTCTAGATGTACCTGTGAAAGTATTTTGTATGTGTGTTTGGTGCTGGGGATCAAACCCAGAGCCCTGCACATGTGAAGCAAATGCTATACCATGGATCTATGTCTCCAGTCCTCTGCAAAGGTATTTTTTTTAAAAAAAATAAGATTAACATTTAAATCAGTAGATTTGGAGTAAAGTGGACTATGATTCATAATGTACATAGGCTTCATCCAATTTGTTGAAGAACTTAAAGGAAAAAGATCCACTCTCCAAGCAAAAAGGAATTCTGTCAGCAGATTGGCAGATTTGTTTGGATTCAAATTTCAACTCTTCCCTGGATTTCAGACTGCTGGCCTATCGTGCAGATTTTGGACTTGCCAAAATTCTATAACCATGTGAACTAATTATTTAAAAAATTTCTCCTTCTCCCTCTGTCTTTCCTTCTCTTCTCAGAAAGTAGTTCTCCAGAATAATCAAACTGACAGGATGCTGTGTTTGCGTATTTGTGTGTATGACCTAAATTCCCCTTTCTTTTATCTTCTACCTCTTGCTTTCCTCTCCCAAGACATGAATACCACCACAAAATCTGAGTACTAGCCCACTTGTTTTGCCCTTTAAATTTTTGGTTTACTAATGTACATTTATTCTAGAAGGACTTTCTAGCTCTAGCATATCCTCAGTAGATAACATATAACTTTTGCTTCTAACTTAAGCTGTAAAATCAATTAGTGATAGTGCAGACCTTTGAGAAGTAAGTAAATAAATGTATTACTAATGCTTGAGACA
The DNA here is from genome assembly GCA_007922755.1 of Pedetes capensis. NCBI lineage: Eukaryota > Metazoa > Chordata > Mammalia > Rodentia > Pedetidae > Pedetes > Pedetes capensis. The sequence continues at coordinate 92,107 of VMDO01002982.1, read as the reverse complement.
CAAGTGATAGAAATATAGCCCCTGAAAGAGGTAAAGAGATGGTGTTTTTTGGCACTCATTCTCTTTGTCTTACTTCAGTCTCCATTGCTATAGCCCATTCTGGCTTCTTTTCCCAGCATAATCTATCTAGGATGTTTATGTTTATTATAATAATAAAACTCTCCTTTGTCCCATGGCTGAGGTCCTGGATCAAAAACTATTACATTCATGGGTACTAATGGGTGAATATTTTGACTCTGTCAGATGCCAAGTGGCACAGTTTTCTGGAGATCATTTCCTAACCTGAACAATAGAATCCATTAATGGGAATTTCAATTGCTGACTGACTGGCAGAAGAAATGTTGGGGATTAAAATGGCTCTTGGATCCCCTTAAATCAAACCCTTGATGAAACTGCCTACTCAGACTAAATGGGGAGTCTACTGACATTACGATGCTACTAGATGCCCAGCAAAGAAGCTAAAAGATCAATGGAGGGAAGAAGAGATTGTAATATTAATATCAGCTTTAGGTGAGAACAGTTTTATTCAATATAATTATTTATTATCCCATGTATTAATGATGCTGGCTTCCTAAAGCCATCCATAAGGAAATCTGTCTGAGAGGCATGACTTCCATCTACCATGGGGATGAGGAAGCCCTTCCAACGCAACCTCCATGGAGAAAGCAGGAGCAGCAACACAAATGGTTTTCTGTATGAAACAGACTGATCACCCTCCATGATTAAAAGGAAAAGGAACTTCTAACTTAGAAGTTCAAGCTATCGGATGCTATCTAAGATAAGGCAGTATTATCCATTTCAAGGACTATAAAACACGAGAGAGATAAAACTGGGCATAAATTTGCATTTGTGGAAATGAAAGAACTTTTTCTAAGGTAAGTTAACAAACTTGATATTCTACATCAGGTAAGTCCCTATGCTGGGGAGGAGAAATATATGAAACAGATTTGTTTAGGGAATTGCTGTGTAAGCCTTTGATGCTGGGCTAAGTAAAAGAAAAAAGAAAAAAGTTGTTGTATCTCAAATGTAATGTTTTCATTTTTTTAGTGGGTAGAAATGGGTTCATATAACTAGCTATTCCTCTTTTGTACTTTCCCTAAACTATTCTTCTAAATTGTGATATTCAATCACACCAATTCCAGGTATTTCTCATATTTCTCAGTACTGCTCATGTAATGAACAAAATTCTTACCCAAGTATTTCTAGAATGCAGAATCTCTATGGCCTAGGAAGACAGAAGTGGAGCTACGTCATGAATAGATTTATATTTTCAGTGAAAGTGTGATGTAAAAAGCACACAGAATAGGCAGTCAATGAGGTCTGAGTTCTAGACTATCTCTTCTGCTGGTTACAGTGATCTCTCTGTCCCTTGGTGTGCTCATGGGTGAAACAAAAGCGATGGAATAAATTATTCTTCTGTTATCTTCTAACAAAAAGAATCCGACTTTGCAATGTGGGAGTAGCCTGGATCCTCCTGAGGTCTGATCATGAATGACGATCTTAATTGCAGTGAATAATGTGCAGGGTTACTTTTTGACAACTTGAAGAACCTTGTGTCTTGAAGATCACCTTCAAATTATATAACCTTGTCCCCCATCTCCTGTCATACGCTCTTCCAAGATAACCTTAAAGACTCTCCCCAACAGGTAAACTTCACAACTCCTTTTGTATCCTTAGGGCCAAAAGTTGTTCCTTTACATTTGGTCTGAGTCTGCCTGCAGAATTTCAAATTATTTTTCTTTATTCTATCATCAGTAGACAGGGGCACAAGTGGGCCAGACCATTGAAGTGCTATCTATTATTAATCTGAGCTACAGTAAACTTGTTTGTACTAGAGTTTCTCTGGTTTTACATTACATTCCAGTGAAATGACAGAACCTGATCCCCTGATGGAATGTTCTCTTTCAGGTCTAAAATGCCTGGACGATAAAGGCTAGCAGGCTGGCAAGAATACCGGGCAGTTCTTGATAGTGGTCATAGGAAAGAGCATTATTTCTCTTACTGACCAGACTCCTCACATCCTAGTATGGCTCTTGGCATAGTTCTCTCTGAAACCTCAAATTTAGAAATATTAAACTAATTCTTCTAAAATGAAAAATGGGTTTGGGGAATTGTGTTTAAAATATCCAATTACATGGGAGTGTTTCTCGTAAGAACTCATGCTTCGTAGAGACAGGGAATGTGGATGGAATGGCATATACAGACGGTTCTCCATATCTATGGATTCAACCAACTGTGGATTGGAAATATTTTAGGGGAAAAAATTCTATCTACACTGAGCATGTACAGACTTTTTTCTTACCATTATTTCCTAAAATATATAGCATAGCAAATATTTACATAGTATTTACATTGTATCAGGTATTATTGTTATTGTTGTTAGGTGCCATCAATTTGGTATCCGACTCATAGCGACCCTCATAAGGTTTTCAATGGCTGGCTGTTTCGGGATTGCCTTGGGAGTGGATTTCCAGGCCCTTCTCCCATTTTTGTGGTGCTGGGAATTGAACTCGGGACCTCACAGACTGCAGCGCAGCGCTCTACCAACTGAGCTAAATCCCAGCCCATCAGGTATTATAAATAATGTAAATATGATTTAAAGTGTACAAGATGTGCATAGGTTATATGCAAATACTACACCATCTTATATAAGGGACTTGAGCATCCCACGGATTTTGTTATCCATGAAGAGTCTTGGGACCAATCCCATGCAGACACCAAGGGCTCGCTGTAATGATATTGTCTAGTAGCTTTCCAAAAGGCAAGCTCTTTTTTTCCCCATTATGTAACTAAAGAGGTAGATGTGGTGGAACAACAACCTACCAAAAATGCACTGAGCAGCAATGCTAACTATATAAACGTCGTTTGTATTTGTTTCAGAAGGAATCGTGTAGGATTTGGAAAATTGAAAGCAGATTTACTTTGCTGACATTCAAAAAGTCATAAGGAAGACCTCCCCTACTCACTTCTGCCTCCTTGTAGAGGTGTGGGTGTCCAGGGAGAGGCATGGATGATGAAAAAGTAGTGTTCCCTGAGGATAGACTTCCCAGCCTCCTTCAGAGTGGTCCAGGTTTGTGAATCAGTGTCAGGGGCTGGGCAGGGCAAGGCTTCCCTTCACCCCCACAGGCTGTGATTAAGAAGGCATCCTTCTGTCAACAGAGGCTCTCAGCTGTATTTCCAGCCACCTTCATCCCCACTGACTAATTCAGTGATGGCACATCTAATGTTTATGACCTAACAGTTGATCACCATGGAAGTAGCACAAACCCTAGACTGTTAAGGAGCAAAACCAGCCTAGAGGTGCTGGGCAATGTAGGAAAAGAGAAAAAGAAGACCCTTATTTGTAGAGACCACATGTTAAGACTGAACATCCCATTCCTCATGTGGGTACTTCCTCCAGTTGCTAAAACTGATATTTGGATGCTTTCGTGCATCCCAAATAAGGACTTAGGGTGACCAAGAACAAACAAATACCATGGCATTTAGAAACGCAAAGCAAGGAGTAGAAGGGAAAATGTGTATGTAGCAATTTAACAAGGTTTGGATTACAAACTCAGTTTCCTTACCTTTTTGCCAGCATGTGGCAAAGGATTAAAAGAGAAAACATGCTGACTGCCAGGAGAAAAATGGAGATTCCCCCCAAATTCAGTCTTACAAACAGTCCTGGCTGTATAGCCACTAACTGGGAAGGTCAGGACACACTGGTTTGTCCATGCCCCCCAGTGAAAAGAAAAGCTAAAATGATACAAAAAGCCAGTGGAAATAAAAAGTGCTTTTTAGTAAAGACTGTCATATTTAATGCTGTGAGTGGCAGAAGGTCTTGGCACGGACTGGGGAACCAGATGAGGACTTTGGTGGCGTGGTCAAGGTGAAGTGAGTCTCACTTCCTGGCCTGCCTTCCCCAGACTAATAATCAAAAGGAGCGGCCCTTCTCCAGCCCTGAACAGCTTGTATGAACAGAGTGTCTCCTGGTGCTGCTTGCGGCTTATAAGTAATGTGAGAATCTTTTTATAACTGTTGAGGTTGAATTTAAAAGGAAGCTCAGAATCAGCGGTAAAGGGAGGGGAACGCTGTGAACTACAGACCATCTGAAAAGGGGAAAATCATAAATACCAGAGTGTCTGATTATTTGAGCGTCTCTTGAAGTCAAATAATGAACCTTCTTCATGTTCGGCTTTTCTGGACTTGGCTCCTTCTGACAAATTTGCAGGCATCAGGGTCTGTCTGGAATTCATTCCAAGTTGGAGGGATATTTTTTCCCTTGACATTTTGCAGTTGAGACGGCCCTGAGCAGGAAGCTGAGGAGCGTAACATTACCAAATATGTCCTTTCTCCTGCCTGTATATTTTATTTCCACAGGAAAAGAAGGCAGATGCAGGCCAAAGAGAGCTGGCCAATGAGAAGACAGCCACAGCAGGCGGCCTCTCCTGGCAGTGGAGAAATTGATCAGATGCCATTTTTCATGAAAAAAGGAAACTGTTCTAGGTACCACCAGTTTAATTTGTGCTACGCTGGAGGAAGAAGTTTGACAGCCTCCCACAAGTGGCCCAGATGTTTCAGGGGAATTGTTTATCACCACACTGGTCTCGTTTTCTTGAGAGCACCTGAGTGGGATTTGGAAGAAGCAATGCTTGTTGCTGACATGCTTGCGCCCTTGCCTGGAACATTCTTCCTCCAGGGGCTTCAGATGCTTTATTTGTAAAATGAGGGTTGGATGTCCTAAGCTACCAGACCCTTTCCAGGTTCCCAGACTGCTGTCTCTCGGCTTGTTTGATCCACAAGCTTCCATCCCTTCATCTGATCACCCTCCAGATATGTATTTGTATGGTATATAAGTACTATTGAACTATATTATAAACTTATATATAAAATGCAAATTAAGGAGACGATGAAATAAATACATTCTAATTCTTTTCTCTCCAGTCTCAGTAGCTTTATCTTTGAGCACTCTCAAAGGCAAGCTCACATCCCTTTGAAGATTCCTTTTGGTCATTTTACTCCTCTATTTTTCCTTCCTTCTTTCCTTTCTTTCTTTCTTTCTTTTTCTTTCTTTTTTCTTTCCTTTTCTTTTTTCTTTCTTTCTCCTTTCCTTCCTTTCTTCCTTGCTTATTTCCTTCCTCCCTCCCTCTCTCCCTCTCTTTCTTTCTTTCTTTCTTCCTTTCTTCTTTCTTTCTTTCTTTTCAATAAAGAGATTGAAGCCCAGACTTTGCACATACTATGCAAGTGCCCAAAGCAATCAGCCATTGAAAACCCTATGAGAGTCACTATGAATCAGATGTGCACCTAACAACAACAAGGCAAGTGCTCTACCACTGAGCTATAGCCCCATCTCAGCTTTTCTTTTCTTTATGGGTCTAAGAAATTAGTCTCAAACTATCGTATATGTAGAGTCTACGGAAAAAAACATAAATGGGAAAAGAGGCTGCAGACCATTGCTTACATATTAAATATGTAATAAAACTCACTTTTTAAAACATAATCTTCCTGGTTAATCTTTTGTTATTCTACTTTTCGAAAGAGAATGTTACAGAGAAATTTCTTTCTTGAGAAAATTGACAGGGTAAGCATGCCGGAAATGGCCACGACACTTTACCTTGAGTCAGGAAACCCTGAGGCACAGTAGGGATTGGGGTAATCTGGAACACACAGTCCTGTAGGAAAGGCAGAAGCTGGTTGTCATCATTCAGGAATGGAGATCTAGTGCTGCCAAATGTGATTTCTCAAGAAAATTGGGACATCCAGATTTTAATGTGAAATTTAGTTAATTTCACAAATAAATTTTGGCTCAAAAGGTTAGAGCCAAGTACTGAGCCCAAGCATATAATGATGCTGGGACACACCCAGCCAATGGGTAGCTCCTTGCTGAGCTCTGACCTAATATTCAGCTGATTCCACACTTTAATTTTTCTGTGTGTGATAATATGGGTACTTTGCATTCAGACATCTGGCTGTGATCAGAGCGACTAGTATGTGTTAGAAAGAAAAACATGAAATGTCATTTCATTGTGATCATAAGGCTTTTCCCCTCACTAAGTTTCAATGAGCTGCAGAGGATGAGGCCGAAGGATCGCTAATTCGAGGACAGTGTGGGCAACACTTTTTGCCTGCAGCTGCATCAATGTGGCATTGGATCCCTGCAGATCTGGGAAGCTAAGCAGAGTCAGGCCTGGTTAGTACTTGGATGTGAGACCGCCTGGGAATACCAGGTGCTTTGGCTTGGGAGAAGGACCCAGCAAGCCACTCCCAGAAATCAATCAGCCATTGAAAACCCTATGAATAGCAGAGAAGCAGTAACAATACTGTTTTACCTGTTGTACGAAAGGTCATTATGAGTCAGATGCCAACTGGATGGCACCTAACAACAACAGGTTTTCAAAAGGTACTACATCTCAAATCCTTTTAAGGTTCCCCATAAGATTGATGAAATAGATTGTTTAGTCATAAAAATAAGGAAACTATTACATTCCTCTTGATATGTTTCTCATTTCATATGGGAATCTCAGAGAAAAATGGTCTATTTTAAATTTTTTTGATGTTTTATTTGATGACAGACTGCATTTTACATATTTTGGACATGTTGTCAGGAGGGACCAATCTATGGAGAAAGACATCATGTTTGGAAGAGTAGTGGGTTGATGAGAAAAGGAAGACCCTCAACTAGATGGATTGACACAGTATTGCTACAATGGGCTTAAACATAAAAAAGATCATGTGCTTGGCATAGTAATGGGGAATTTTTTGTTCTGATGTACATAGGGTTGCTATGAGTTGGATCTAACTGGATGGAACCTAACAACAACAACAACAACAACACTGGATGATAGTGGCAAACCAGCCATGGATAATACACACACAAATGAACCTGGCTGAGTTCCAAAGAAACTTTTGAATTAGACTATAAGCTTTTCTAAGGTGTAAGATGTATCTCACTCAACTGTGTATCTTTAGTCCCCACAGTCTTGGCACTCCAGGAACATCTGTTAAAATAAATTGGAGGTTGTTGAACTTCCTAGTTTACATCAGTGATCCCATTTGGGTGACTGAAAACCCACAGTAGTGTTCATAGGCTGCCTTCTTCCTGAGATTTACTTCAGCAATTGTTATCCCCTCAAACACCTCACTGTTCTAAGCAAGGAATGTGGTGCCCCACCAGGCTCATGAAGTAACCAAAGGACTGCTTAGACCTCACACTTAGACTGATGGTCCGGGTAGCAAGAGCCAAGAAAAGAAGCTTATGACTTTCTAGAGGTTTCTTTGCAAATCTTTACATAATCTCTTCATTTGACAATGTGAATGACTGCAAACCAAGCATCTATTGAGTCCTTATACTGCAATGCAATGGTTATGATCTAGGGCCCATCCAGCAAAAATTTTCCTAAAATAATTCTTATCCTTACTAAAAGTAATTCACTGGGATATTTTCTCTTGGGTTATATTTTGTTTACTTTTAGTAGTGATCACATTTCTTCAAGCTGATTTTATAGGATTTTTTTCTAAGTAAATTTTTGTGAGTGAATATTAAATCAGAGCTCACCAAGGAGATGCCCATTGGCTGGGTTTGGCCCATCATCATCCCATGCTTGGCTTCTATGCTTTGCTCTAGAATTTTTGAGCCAAAATTTATTTACAAAATGCCACTAAATGTAACATTTGACTTGAAAATCAAAGGAATAGACTTTTTCTTGTCATCAAGGGATTTACACTCTTACTGGACAGTTAAGACTCAGGAATACCAACATTTATAGAGCACATCCTGAGATCTGATAGAAGACATTCCAGCTTCTGAAGCACCTGGGGCTCTTCACTGCTGATAGCTGCCATTTGGAATTTGTAAATGAGCAGTGTCGATAATCTGGGTCACAGCCCTGAGACATGGAAAACTTGGCTAAAAGGAGAGAGAAGGAAGGAGAGAGAAGAGGAGGAGGAAGAGAGAGACAGAGAGACAGAGAAAGTAAAAGGACCCTAACTCATGAAAGAACATAAAATTTCCAAGTAAATAAGGAATCAAAGGACAAATTATTTTCCTGATTCCATTCCTAGTGTTAAGGAGGAGAACCTGAATTAAAAATTTGGATTTATTGACTGGAAAAGTGTGTGAGAGGATTAGCAAGGAAATAGCAATCAAGTTGATTTATCTTCAAAAGTCAAAATGGAGTCCTTGGAGGAAAGAGTCTGTATGAGAAAACGATTTTTTCTTAGTGAAGGTAATTCTTTGGAGGAAAAAGGTGAAATACGAAAACTGGTGAAGTCAATCTAGAAGTGCAAGTGAGGATGGAGTCCTCAAAATGTGATGAAGAACCTTAAACAGTGACTTCACAGAGCTCCTTCACTGAACTATAAACAATATTTTCTCTTTATTAGTAAGCTTAAGAGAATAATATAGAAGCACAGCTTTGTTTGGTTAGAGGCCTCCAGTTTGTCAAATCTGGCATGGTTTTGGGTGCATAATGAAGAAGACAGATAAGACAAAAACTTAGCTGGGTCAAATGGTAAAGAAGATTAATTAGCTTGATAACTATATTCAAATTACGAGTAAAAATATGTTGATTGATCACCATTTGACAGACAAGGTGAAGGGCTAAGGAATTAAGGGATGGGACTTGGCAGAAAGGCCAAGTAATCAAACACAAGAAAGCAACCACATGGATTGTCATCAACATAAAGAAATTAGAAAACAGAAAAACCTTTGTAGAGATGCTTTATAAATTGGAAAAATTAAATAAATAGAAATGCCTATATAATAGACTATGACAGATGAACTAATGATAAAAGGACACATCTGTTTGACAATCAGCAAACAAAAGATTGCCTAAGATAGCCTAAGAGATAGGACATACAGAAAATAGGAGGCTTATTATGAAAACCTAGAAGAGAAGGAAATAAATATTGATTTTCATTATTGCTATGATCTCATTGTTTATTTCTCCTTTGCAAAAATTCATAAACTAAAATCTTAACTCCAAATGCAATAAAATGAGATGGTGGGATTTTGGTAGGTGATTAGGTATTCCAGATGGAGTCCTCAAAATGTGACTAGTGACCTTAAACAGTGACTTCCCAGAGCTCCTTCACTCAATGTCCTCACCAGACATTGATGCTGCTGGTGCCTTGAACTTGGACTTCCTAGCCACTAGAACTACAAAATAGATCTATGTTATTTTTAAGCTACCAAGTCTATGGTATTTTGTTACTGCAGCCCTAATGAACTGAAGCTATCATTATATATGATTTCAACTTTATACAGAAAAAAATCATAACAGCAACAATACCTTATTTAAAGATCATATTCACTTATACAATGGGGTTTTCAGTCCAAAGAATTTTGTGAAATTAATAAAAGAAAAAGAAAAGCTATAGACAGCTCAGCAGTACAAATGCTTGCCTAGCATGTGCTAGGCCCTGGATTCGATCTCCAGGACAGCACTATAAGGGAAAAAATGCTTTTAAAATGTTGCTGGGCATGGTGGGTGGCCCATGCCTGTAATCTCAGTACTCTGAACGCACAAGCAGGAAAATCATAAAGTCCAGCCAACCTGGGCTACATAGTATGACCCTATCTCAAAAAAGTCTACAGACATACCACCCTGGTGTCCAATTCCATCTGATCTCAGAAGCTAAGCAGGACTGGATCTGGTTAGTCCTTGGATGAGAGACCTCCTGGGAATACCCAATGCTGTAAGCTTAGGAGAAGGACTTGGTGTCCACTCCCAAAACAAATCAGCCATCGGAAACCCTATGAATAGCTGAGAAGCACTGACAATAGGGCCAGGCATGGAATATTGTTGAGGAATGTTTCATTCTTTTGTACATAGGGTCGCTAAGAGTCAGTTGGACCCAACTCCAGGGCACCTAACAACAACATCTAAAAAAATCCCCCAAAACCATGGTGTATGCCTATAATTCCAGTGACTTAGAAGGCTAAAGCAGGAAGATCATGAGTTGAAGGCCACAGCAGACTGCACAACTTAGTCGACCCTATCTCAAAATAAAAAAATAAATAAATAAAAATTTTAAGAAAGGCGACAGGAGGCAGTTCGGTGGTGAAGCACTTGCCTACTTTGTGCAAGGTCCTGGATTCAACTCTCTAGTACTACAAAACAAAACAAAACAAAACAAACAAGCAAACAAACAAAAACCAGAAAATGATAATGAAGCTGAGCAATGACATTCCCTGTTACATAGATGATGGCATCATGGGCATCAGTCATCTGGTTTTGCAAACTTCAGGGAGGGTGTATATAATTATCTCCCTATGATATAAACTTCTGCCAAATTTTTCTTGAAATATAATTAATTTTAAACCATCTTTTAAAAATTATGGATGTTATGAGTAACTGTAATGTTACAAAGTTCATCAGAAGCCAGATTTCATTATTTTATTGACATACTATATTTCATACTTTTATGACAAATCAGGCATATTTTAAAATCCAATCATTACTTTCTTTCCTGTTTAGATATTATTATCAAAAGGATTTATGCTAAATCTCCAGAGCATATTAGGAATAAATACAATGTCTTTAGCAGTAATAGCCTCAAAATAATGCTTTAAGGGCAAGCTTGAACTGAAAGCTATTATATTCTTCAACTTTTCTTTAGAAGAAAAGGCATAAATCTTTGTCCCAAGACTACATGAGAAAAAGCAAGAGATAGGACAGGTCCAAAGATTCCTGAACTTGTAGGAAAAGAGGGAGAGCATAGGGGACACTTCCCAGAACACAAGGCAGGTCTCATTTTAGTGGAGACTAATCATGTTCGATGCTTCATTCAAAGGTCTGATCCTATTATGAGTAAAATGGAAGGAATAACAGGAGGCATGGACTTACAGCCCAAGCTCTTGGACTCTTCCTATTTTTGTCATTTTCCCTTGAGGATAGCCCACAGCATTCTCTCCATATATAGAAAAAAGTTTTTTACATACTATATCAGCTTCTAATGTGGCATAAGATTTTTGTTGCTTCCCCCCTTTCCATCATAGTTTCTTTATAGAAGTAAACTTCCTATAAACATATATATGTAATATATACATTTGTGTATGGTATGTGTGTTCATGTAAAACAGACTAATTTGACATCCTATTATCTCCATACAGGAGAAAGACATGGCAATCCACTCCCAAAGCAATTTCAAAACAATCACCATTGAAAACCTTATGAGGGTCGCTATGAGTCAGACCAAATTCAATGGCATCTAACAACAATTATCTCCATCTGCAATTCATAAAACAATAAAGTGATATTTCAAGTATTTCTGTTCAGTAGAAGGTGGAATTATTAATAAGTGAGGTATACAGTAAGGACTGACCTTCAAACTTGGAGCATTTCCCCTACACCTTTTTCTACACAAGACCAAAATTTATTGTTCACACAGTCTGCCTTGTAGCTCACAATATAGAAAAATGCAAGGACAAAAGCTTATAAAGAGGCAGAACATAAAAATTACTGATTTTTCAAAGACATGAAAGTCTTCTTTAGAAGTAAAACTACATCATCAGAACACAAGCCATCTAATAGCATTTTCTGAGTGAATAAGTAAAATACTGTCAGGTTTAGAGGACACCATTTCCTGTGCTGTTGAAATGTCAGTACTTCTAAGACAAGTTCTTCAACCTTGGTAACTTGGATAATACTGGGTCACCAGTGGTAAGACAGGCTTGGGGACTTAGGTGCAGGGCTCAACATAAGAGTGAAATTAAAGGCCAGCATACCATATGTCTTTATTTAAGTTGTAAATCAAGCTAACGCACAATAAAAGAAATTATGTTTTATTCTCTTACTTTGACATATATACTTTCAAAATGAAAAAACATTGCAAACATATAAATCTATGGTTGTTATATGACTGAATGCCAGCAAACTATCAAAGATAAGTGCATTAATTTTTACTGTTCTTTCTGGGCATTCAGTTGAAGACTTGTGATATTTGGATGATTAATAAAATAGATACACAGATTTAAGAGTAATATGAGTTTTTTTTTAACATTGCAGAATGTCCTATAGCCACCATATATAACTGTTGTGGCTATGATGCTAGTTTTTTGTATCTCTGGAGCCACAAATTGGAAGTGAAGTTAACAAAACTTCTTAACTAAGAAAATGATTCAGTGCTGCTAAGAAACAACACTTTGTTGTGGAAGATGAACTCCATTCATATTATCTGACATGTGGAATTTGATAAGTTATTTAGTAGATTTTTCCTCTTCCCTTAGAGTATCTGCTGTTCAAATCCTCCACTCCAAAACAGTTTCTCTTTTCAACACCTTCAGTGACAGAGACACAATTGCTTTTTCTAGCACACAGGGCATAAGGTAGGCATAAGCATTCCCTAGAGCCTGAAGAGTGTTAGTCATAATGACAAGGTTTATGGTTACAGGCTGTGCTGTGCTGGTACTGAGTGCTGGATCCATAGCAAGGGCACTCATGTGCTCTTTAGTAAATCTGTCTGTCATGTGTTTGTGGTACACAGCCAACAGCAGGCACCCCCTCTTACTTAAAGGCAAGGGAAGTACTATATCTAGGTTATTTCTCAAGTATTTTCACAGAAGTGCAGAATCTAAAGAGGCTTAATGCATAAACAAGGTAACATAGGGAAAAATGTTATTGTAGAGGCTTTTGGAAGACTAAGAAATCATAGCTAATTCTCTATACATCTTGTATTGTCAAGGTGGTCATTGCCATATGGGGAAAAGTTGTACACTTACAGCAAAATCACTCCATTGATTCCCTCTCTCTCTCTCTCTCTCTCTCTCTCTCTCTTGGACATAGCCAAGGGGAAACTAGGTTTTTTCCAGTGTTTTATTTTGTTTTCTTAAGGCAATTTCTGATCCAACCAAATGCAGCAACCCCTTGATCTTGACCCTTGTTTTCTTGTTCTCATGTCTCTTTGTCTTTCACCCAAAAAAACAGCCTGTCACCACTCATTTGATTTCAGTTTAATTACAAGCATTTTCAATTTCTAACCCATGCATTTCCTACTCCAGACTCATTATACTTTACAGGCTTTGAACAATGGGTATCTGTTCCCTCCTGTGAGGTTTCCAGAAACAGGCTTTAGAGAGCTGCCATGTGTTTATCTTTCTTAACACTCCAACAAGCTCTCTCGTGACTCATGCACACTGCAAGCCAAAGGCTCTGAATGGTTGTTTATTCTCACCAGCTAGCTGATCCTGCATTTGGTTCTCAGCAGGGGCGAGGATTAGAAAACCTTGGGGAGATGCATTATCTAGATAAAGTACAAAAAAGACCCCACCAACTTGCACTTTGCTGCTATCCTGCAAGGAAGTTCAGAATTAACCAGGAAACCCAACTCAGCTTGGCATTTTTTGCTTTTCCCCATTTATGCTGAGAGAGAAAGGATCAGCAATGATAACATAAATACATACAAATATAAGTACAGTGTCATTTTCAAGAGCTTACAACATACTATTGAGCCCTTAGAAGTGACCTCTTGAGGATATTCAACACATGATTCTTGATGGCATGGTGAGATCAACTTGCCAAGCTTGCTTTAAACAAGTAAAGATGGACAATCACAAATTATATGTGACCATATAATTTGATCATCTTGTTTTTCCTGCCCAGTTTTGTGGAGTTAGTATTCAGTATGGCTTAGTGTTCAGAAATGGGCTCAGTGTGGTGCAAAATGAGACCTGAATCTCTCTTCGGGTGCCAGTTGCCAGGCTCATAGGTCCATGGACCCAGAAATAAATGCACAGATAGCAAAGGCAAGCAAGAGCAAAGATTTTATTGAAAGGGTAGCAAAGCCTTTGTAGAAATGAAGGGAGTCATGACCAAGTAGCCAAGGTGGGGCTGTTGTCTAGGGTTTTTTAGGGTCTCTTTCCTTGGGTTTGATTTTTTGATTTAACTTTAATGAGTTGGTCCTCAGTTAAGGGGTACCTCTACGTTGGCCCTAGAGAGTTAAAGCACAGTTGTTTCTTTTGTTTCTATCTGGAGATCGATTAATTAGGAGACTGCTGGACAGGTCATGGGACTTGTTTTTCTTAGAAGGAAGGAACTTAAGGAAATAAAACTTATGTGGACTGATAGAAACTCAGGTGACCCAACTGGTTACCTAATGACTGTCTTGCCTCAGTGGTTCTCTATCTCCAAGCCCCATTTTTTTGATCGTGCCTGAAAGTTCCTGACTACTATCAGTAAGATGCCTGCAGCTGTAGCACTGTGGCATCTGATCCTATCAGGTCTCAGAAGTTAAGCAGGGTTGGGCCTGGTTAGTACTTGGATGGGAGACTGCCTGGGAGCACCAGGTGCTATAGGCTTGGGAGAAGGATCCAGCAACCCACTCCCTAAAATAAATCTGCCATTGTAAACCCTATGAATAGCTGAGAAGCACTGACAATAGTGTTTTGCCTGTTGTACGTAGGGTCTCTGTGAGTTGGACACCGACTCAACAGCGCCTAACAACAACATCAGTAAGGTTGAAGTCTTTCATAGCATTCTCCTTTCTAGAAGTCTTCCCTGCAAATTTCAGCTATTTTCCTTCCTAAACTCTAGTTTCTACCTTTTCTACTCTGCAAGATTGAGGTGGTCTATTTAGGTTGTTGCTACACACGTCATGGTCAGGTAGATGCCTTCATGCAGAAAATAAGGACAGTCACTGGGCTCACCACATTCGTTTCCCTTCTTTCAGACATCAAATTTCTGGATGCCTATTGTCCAATTCCTATTGCAAATGCTCTAGGTTTTATCCAGTATTCTAGATGTTTATAGATGGAGGATAAGTCTGCTACCAGGTAGTGCATTATGAATGGAATTAAGAGTCTCCATTCACTAATTATAATTTAAGAATACTAATCCTGAAATAAATACAAGCTATAATTTTAAAAACATATTTTATGTTTTTCTTGACATTACTTCCCATGCTGGAAGCAGGGACAGGAACTCAGTTCTGTTGAGGTGAAGGTGTCTAACTGCTAAGAATAGTCATAATGAAGAGAAACACTTTTTCTGTCCCTGAACAATTTTGAGAATATGAAATCTGAGATTTCTGAAGACACCTTGCGCCTAGTCTATAGATGAGATACCTATGCTAAGGATGGCCACATGGAAGGATGAAAAGTACCTATGTTCTTAGTGACAATATGGTGATGATAAATTAACCCTTGTTGAAGTATTCTACCTTCAGACTTCTTATCGTTTGAGATAATAAATTGAGTTGAAGCCAATGGAGTCAAGATTTTCCAGTATTTACATAGAGGAACCATGTTGAACTTCATGGAAACAGACATGGTTCTCTAAGATTCAATGCAGCCAGGTCATGTTCACTCTTGGTAACTTGAGTTACCTACACTATTACTGTGTAATTCCTACACGATTACTGTGTATTCTCTACTTACTTAGTTTTTGTTTTTAAGGTAATACATAAAGGAATCTATCACAAACCTATAAAGATTAAAGATCTTTATAATCAAGAGCAAGTTTTGCAAATAGAAACCTGCATAATTTATTGATAGTACTCATCATTCTTCACTGTATTTCTCTATGTTTGACAAGTTTATATAATAAATTAAAGTTGCAGCTGTTTGTTCTTTTAGGAACTTACCCTCTGATTAATAGACTCTAAAACTTTCTAATATTAAGTAAATATAATCTGTAATTGTTGACTTGATGATTCTTTAATAATCTTTCTTCCATAGACTCACAAGTGTCTTCAAAAGAGCCAGAGTCAGAGCATCTTAATGACATATCACAAAGCTTTTAAAGAAATGAAGTTTTGGTTTGCATTAAATTGGTTTAGAAGAAGATTATCTTCCTAAACTAAATTGAGGAAAGTTATCTCTTTTGACCATCAAACACAAACCAAAGTCTTCAGCTTTGATATAGGTAACAATTATAGATAGATTCAATCAATCAAATTAAAGACTAGAACAATTCAGCTCTTATTAATTACCTTAAAATACACAGAGGGAAATAAGTAACACTAGGTATACAGGTAATTTAATTTGGGGGAATGTTTTTCTTTGGAAGAGAAGATTTTGTGTGCTTTTGCAAGGATTTAATGAAAGAATGTACCTAAATACTTGCCTCAGGGCTTAGCACCTACTAACATTCAATAAGACTATTATGTCAACACTGTTATGTCATCATCATTCCAGCTAGACCAATCCCATTATGTTATTGTATCATTATTATAAACACTGCAGAACTTTATTCTGTTTTCACTTAAGGCTGGCACCGTCTAATTATTTGTGTATAAAGACAAGTCATGCTGGGTGTGGTGGCATATGCCTGTAATCACAGTGAATCAGGAGATGGAGGCAGAAGGACTGTAAGTTCGAGACCAGAGGCAGCCTGAATAATTTAGTGAGACCCTGCCTTAAAATAAAAAGTAAAAAAAGATGGGCTGGGGGTGTAGCTCAGTGGTAGAGCACTTGCAAAGCATGTGTGAGGCCCTGAGTTCAATCCCCCCCACTACTGCAGAAAGAAAGGAAGAAAGAAAGAAAGAGAGAGAAAGTGCTGGGAATCCAACTCGGGACCTCGGAGACTGCAAAGTGACGCAGCTGAGCTAAATCCAAGCCCATAGGCAATACTTATTCAAATACTTGTTCATGTACTTATTTAAACCTAGGTATTTGCCAGACACTTTCCCAAAAGTGAATTGAAATTATCCTATTATTTTGGGAGAACAACTGACAGCTTTTCATATGGAACATAAAGTGTGAAAGTAATAAGAGAATGTTGGTAAACATAAATGTGTCACTTTGACAGTTTTCCAACACAGTAAGACTTCTGATGAGACTAGTGGGGACATTATCAAATGTGAGAATTATGTGTGTGTATATGATCAAAATGAAAAGTGTAAACATTTGTAAGATCTGTGAACTCAGTGAACTAATGTGTTTCACATGACCAATGCACAATTCCACCACATAAGAATATAAAAATTCAAGTAATATAAAAATTCAAGACATAAGAAGTAATATAAAAAATTCAAGTAATATAACAATTCAAGACCAACAGATTTTAAAATAAGAGAACAAAATGTTTATTGATACAGTTTAAAATTCCACATTATAACCTTTAGGAAACTACCACTTCTTGATTGTTAATAGCAGCATATCAGAGAATATCCACAACTATTTGAAAAGACTACTAAAGAACTCATTCCTTTCCAAAGTACATATTTGTGTGAAGACACATTTTCTCCTTGTATGTCAATCCAAGAAACATTATACAACAGATTCAATGTAGCTATGAGAAACCAGATCTCTTCTATTCAGTTAGAAGTTAGAGATTTTCAAAAACATGTAGAATAACATCATTTTGTACAAATTCTATGATTTGAAAAACATACTTATTTTTATAAAGACATTGTTATTGTTGTTGTTGTTGTTGTTAGGTGCCGTCAAGTCGGTATCCAACTCATAGTGAACCCTCATAGGGTTTTCAATGGCTGACTGTTTCAGGATTGCCTTGGGAGTGGATTGCCAGGTCCTTCTCCCATTTTTGCGGTGCTGGGAATTGAACTCGGGACTTCAGAGACTGCAGTGCAGTGCTCTGCCAACTGAGCTAAATCCCAGCCCTGTAAAGACATTATTTATGTTTAATGAATCTATGATTGTTATTTTTAAAAAATATATTAAATTTCTTAGATTCAATGTCTAATATCAATAGCTATAAACTATATAAACCAAAGTCCCCTTGTATCCTCAATAGTTTTTAAGATTATCAAGATATACTGAGGCTAAAATTTTCAGCAATACTTCCTTTAGGCTGTAAGATTCATGAGGACTAACATGACCGACAACAAATAGTGGATTCACTCCATTAAAAAAAGAAAGAATAAACTTAAACCAGATGAAGGTAGAAGCCCAAAAAAGTACTGTTGAAAAAAATCAAAGACAGATTTCACAATATATGAAATCAGAAGAAAATGCCTGACTATCTCATCCTGTTGGTACCACCTCACATGAAGAACAGCGTCAGGCATCAGTATGGTCACCATTTCCAGGACAGGAGACCACACATGTATGGACAAATTTCCATGCCTTTCATGGAAGCCATAGGATATGCCAAAAGTCTCACTTCTGTTTATATGGAAAGAAGACTCTGTCTTGGATACAGGCAAAAGAATTTGATTCTTGACAAGGGTTGCCTAAAAAGTGGAGAAGTGAGTGGTATATGTGATATAATACAAGACTGCTTCTTTTCTAAAACTGCAGGACCTAGACAGGAATGGAGAAACGGGAAAAGGTCAATGAAGGCAGTTTCTCAAGGGAGTTATATTTCAGTGTGCAAAGATATACAGTACACTCTCTAAAGTCAGTGATACTATGTAATGTTTTATGTCATTAGGCTAAAACTACTTGGAGTAAAATTTTAAAGGTATCATTTGTAACAGTTACTAAATTGAGTGAAAATGATCTTTTTTAAAATATATTTTGTAGATAAATCATGGTTCTTAGAGAAAACTTCTGAAGCTACACTAACTTTCTAAACTGAATCACCATTTATAATCACTTCAGTTTTGTGTAAACACTAGGCAGAGTGTTGGAGTGAATTTGTAATAAACCTAAAACATTTTTAAGTTTTTTGGAAGCCAATTTATATATTAGTCATCTGTATTTTGAGCTTGTACATAATAAAGATATGATGTGGGTGTGAATTACAGAAGCATAAGCTAAAACCTGCTATTTATATTGTAATTATGTGAACTAACATTCATCAAAGGTTGTGATGAATGAAACTACCAACTATTTTTATAAGCATATTAAATAGACTTAAGTAGTTGATCGCCCATCTGCAGCCATAGCACCCTAGCATCAGATCCTGCCTGATAACAGAAGCTAAGCAGGGTCAGCCTGGTTAGTCCTTTGATGGGAGACCAGCAGGGAATATTAGGTGATGCAGGCAAGGGAGAAGGACCTCGCAATCAACTCCCCAAAAAATCCACCATTGAAAACCCTATGAATAGCAGAGAAGCACTGACATAGTACCAGACATGGCACAGTATCAGAGAGTGTTTCATTCTGTTGTACATAGGGTCACTGTGAGTCAGATCTGACTCCATAGCACCTAATAACAACTGTTGATCCCCCAGGTTTCTGTTAGCTTATCATGCTATGGGGACTTGCATGTTGCTGTGATGCTAAAAGCTATGCCATCGGTATTTCAGATACCAGCAAGGCCACCCTCAGTGGACAGGTTTTAGCTGAACATCCAGACTAAGACAGACTATGGAGAAGGACCTGGTAGCCCCCTCCCAAAACAATTGTTTCTGTTGTTAGGTGCCATCAAGTCGGGTCTGACTTATAGTAACCCAACAATTAGCCACTGAAAATCCTATGAATACCAGAGAAACACAATCAAATATAGTGCCGAAAAATGAGCCCCCATGCTGGAAGGCACTTAACGAACAACTGGAGAAGAGTTGTCTCCTCAAAGAAGAGTCAACCTTAATAACCTTAATGACAAAAATAGAGTAAAGCCCCTGGGACCTTCTTTTGCTGATGTGGCACAACTCAAAATGAGAAGGAACATAGTGATTTGCAACAGTGGGCTCAAACATAAAAAGACTGTGTTCATGAAAAATGTTGGGTAGTGTTTCATCCTGTTGTACATAGTCAGATCTGACTCAAGGGTGCCCAACAACAAAGGTAATTGATATATCTGCTTTCAAGTTTTTTCAAAGGTACTTCTAGTTTATAAATAATTGTGCTGCCCATACAAGGAAGAAAAAGGTAAGACTGCTTGTTTCAAAATAATAGTGACCCATTATAATTACCCAGAAAACCAAGATAACAAAAATCTGATGAGTCATTTATTAATAATCTCTATTCAGCACTCCTATTACTGTAGGAGTGTTCTTAGCTATTTATCCTTATTGGGTTCTTAGCTTTCCCATAGGGCTTATTCTTCAAAAGTGCTTGTTTTTTGTTTTGTTTTACACTATTTTCCTTTTTGATTTAACATTTCTCTTCTCTACTGCTCTCATTTTCTGTGAGGACCTAATTTCCAAAGCCCCTTTGGGTATCTGATAATAAATACAATGTTACATTTTAGAATCCAAAGAAACAAGATTCTTGCTGTTTTGCAGTGATTAAGAACAAAGAAACACATTTTTCAGAGCTCTTAAAAATATATATACTTTCAGGGGTATGAGGTTCCCCCAGATAAAGCCTTCTCATTTTTATTCATATTCATTTCTGAAACAAAGGCTAACATAGCTAAAAAAGCTTCCCAAGAATTTTATCTTTTACACTCAACTGGAGCATCCATTGCCAACTACAAAGCTCACAAAGCTTATTTTATGAAAATATGCTCTGAATGAATGTCTCATATGTATTAAAGTAATTGTGTACTATTTAGCCATTTAGCCCACATGTGCAATTCTTACCTTGCCTGCTTTAAGTCACTTGCAATGCATTAAAACAATAAGATCTGAAAAGAAAGCAGAGTTTCAATGATGGGCTATTACAATACTATCCAAATGATTCACTGATGAGTAGCCTTTGCTTTATATTTCTGTTCTAATTCTTTCCTTAAATATATTTGGCATTGGCAAAACTTTCCTCTAAATTATTCTTAACACAAGCTTTTCACACACATATTTTATCAGATCATATCAATTAGTTTCCAAAAGCTCTGCAAGGCTGTTGTATCTACTAGCAAGAAATCCTTTGTAAATCACCAACACTTTCTCTTTTCCCAGCTGAACCACCTGAGGCAGGACTTAAGTGATATACTCCAAACACTCCATAGCAACACACTTTGTCTGTCAGCAACTGGCTTCAATATCTTGGGCAATTCTGACATGGGAAAATATTTCAAAGTAATCGTATTTCCCCCTGGATGAATCCCAGTTCTAGTTGTTTTCAAGATATGAAAGTGTTTCCTATCAGTTCTGTTATCATAGAATTATTAAGCACCTTTCATCTTCTATGCAGCGTTCTGACCAGACTCTGGGAATACAAGTATGAATAATATGAATCAGAGTCCCTCATCGTAAAATGTGCGCAGTTCAGTAAACAGAGACACAATGAAGATAATACCATATGGATTGTGAGTATTTTGCTGAGAACCTCCTATATTGTGTTGACCATGACAGGGGAAGGGAATTTAGAGGAAAGAACCTTAGCTCAACTGGAAGGATCAGGAATGACCACTTGGAAGATAGAACATTCAAGTTGTTACAGAGAAAAGGATGGTGTGAGAGCATTCTGGGCAAGTAAAGGGCATAGTTAAAAGAACAACAGTGTGAAATGACATGAACAATGTAGGGATCTGCTCCTTCTAGGACACAAAATAACACTATTAGAGAAATGACAGATAAACTTATGAAGAGCTGGGCTCAAACAGATCAAAAGTTCTGTAGAAGCGCTGGACTGGAAAGGATCAAAAAGCACTCAGCTTCTCTAGGGCCCTTAACTAAAAGGAATTTAGAAAGGCTGAAAGAATTCTCTTAACAAAACAATATCAACTATTTAGGCTAATTTATAACTATCATATAGAATTGGGGTAAGAGACTTCCACCATGAACAGACAAATGAAAGGCTTGATTTATGTCACAGAAATAAACGGGAAGGTTGGCTTGACTAAAGAATGGATTTTTTCAGAGACATATAAAACATCCCTCCCCTTGCAGAGCAATTTGTTTGTACAGTATTGTCTAACATAAATTTACTTACTACCATGGTGTCTAAAGACTCTACCTAGGTTATGATTACCCTGAGAGTGAGTGAGAACAATTTAACCAGCTTAAATCTGATTCCTGCTCGCATCAGGTCCACATATTCTTCCTAGCCTGTGAGACTTCCAAGATTACACTAACATTTATTATTGGTCGAGGAGAAGAAAGAAAAATATTGCCTCTCAATTACTCATTTTCCCTTATCCCTTTCTAGCTGTCCTTCAAGGGGCTGGAGAAAAATCTGTTCTCTAGTGGGAATTACATACAAACTATTCACAGCTGACCATATCCGCTGGGCACAACTCATTTACCAATTCCAAAGAATGTACAAACTCAGGTTTCAAAACACAGACTGCCTGATCATTCTGGCTGTCTAAATTGGGAACTAATTAAATGTTTTAACTGGATGTCTCTCCTCACTGCAGCAGAACAGAGCCATTCTGAGGCAAACATTTCAATGAAACACTTCTTTGGGAGAATCCAGTTTGCTTCTAGCTCATGGTGTAACCTATTTCTACCAGATTTTTTTCCCTCAGTGTATACACCCAGGCTAATATCACTTAGGCAAAGAAATGTAATAACAGAGAAAGTATGAGATTATATCTAACTGATGTCAAAGTGATTAGAGTCTATTCTTCCTCATGTATGATTTCCAGCCAGTCTCCCTGGAATGATAAAAGATTACAAAAATAATTTGCATAAAAGAGTAATTAGAGCAGCACTCATGCATCTTAGGTATCAGCTGGACACCGGGGCACACACCTGTAATCTCAGCAATTTAGCAGGCTGAGGCAGGAGGATAGTGAGTTCCGGGCCAGTTGCAGCCTGTGAAACTTAGCAAAACACTGTCTCAAGAAAAAAAGAAATATCTTGGGTATCATTTGAGTGTGGTAAGAGTAGGAGGCTAAGTTGTTCATTTCATTTCCCCTAAAAATTAGACGTTGTTTAAACCATTTCTCCTACTTAAAGAAGAATCCTAAGGCAAGAGAGCTCTAATTCTCTCCAAGTGAAGAGTTTCCACTTGGCCTACCAGCCCTAGCTTCTTTAGAGGGGCAGATGACTTAGATTGGCCTATGTGGATCTAAGAATGAAATCCAACCAGAAATCCTAAAGGCTAAAAATGAGGAAGTTGCTAAGTAGACACTAACAAGGCTAAAAAAGAGGAAGTTGCTCAATAAGAAAATTCCCCTGTACTTAAACTAACTTCTTTAAGAAACCAGGACCATATGGCGCCACAAAGTCTCACATGTCACTCATGATAGGAGATATAATTCAATTATTTTGGATGCAAACATGAAAACAGCTGTAACAAATACCCAAATAAGACCTCAAGTTGTTCCACAAGTGATGATCTGAGGCAAGAATTATCTAGCTTGGAGATTGCTGTCAATTTGAGTAATTTAAATACTTAACTGAGTCAGAAATTGTGCAAGTCTATGGCATACAGGTATGGAAAGGACACACAAGGCAGACACAAAGAGGGATATCTTCAAAACAAGTAACGTAAGTTCCAAGGCAGAGACAAGCATCAACGAAGTCATCCTAAGGGTAGGGACTCAGGGACAAAATTATCACAGGAAATAAAGGCTAAATTATATTTTGTACAATGAATATGAGTTGGCCAGAGGAATGGGATGGAAGCCCCAGGTACAGAGACCAGCATAATCAAAGTAACATGTCTACAATTGTACTACAAGCTGTTTGATTATACCAGACTGCATACTGGGAAGTGAGGGGTGGTAGATAATGAAAAGAGAATTCAGTGAAGACAGGAATCTCTGTTTTTACTGAATAAAAGATCTCTTGCAAGTCATGAAAGGTAAAAAGTCCAAATTTCTGAATGTTCACAAGATATGAATAGGCACATTAAAGTCAATAACCAAATACCCAAGAAACATATGAATATTTACCTCATTATTATTCACAGAAATGCAAAGAAATGTTCACAATGTAAACTTGAACTTTATCATCTTGGTAATGGTAAGCCATTAAATAATTTTGACAGAACACCAATGAGAGGAAAACAGATAATCAAAACAGATCCATGAAGGATCTAGATATTGATACTAAATATGGAAATGTAAAAGGTTAAGGATAGGCAGAATATTCTTGAGAAAGAAAGATAAGTTGTAGGACTTATATTCCAAGTTATTAAGACTTATTGTAAAACAGCTGTAGAAAAGACAAAGTATAATGATAGACAAATAGACCAAATGAAACAAACAGCCTAGAGGATCCAGATATAAATTCACACATACATGGACCTTATACTTTTTATAAAGATGGGACTACAAAGAAGAGGGTATATGCCATCTTCAGTAAATGTACTGAGTCATCTGGATATGCATATGGGGAAAATGCAACTTGACTCCTACCTCACATTGCATACAAAACCAATTCTAAATATATTGCAGAGATCCATGTGAAAGGTAAACAATAAAACTTCTAGAGGAAATCATAAAAAATATGGTTTTAAGCAGGTAAAGATTTCATAAACAGAATTCAGAAAGCACTCGTCTTAAAACAACTGATAAATTGGTTTACATTAAAATTTGAAATTTCTTTTCATAAACAAACTATTAAAAGAGTACAAAGGTGTGTATGCATATCAACATCTTTATTAATAACTATCAATCTATCCCACAAAAACTTACTATATTGAATATATAAAGAACTCTTACAAATCCGAAAAAGGCAGTGAGCCCCAAATTTTAACTGAATAAGCACATTATAAAAATAGATATCTGAATAACCAAGAAACATAAATATTTGATTGCCTCAGCAGGAAAATGCAAAGTAAAACTACCATGAGATAGCCTTAGATTCCCCAAGGCTAGGTAAACTTAAAAAGGCTGACCAAATGTAGACAAAATAAATGTTTTGAGTGCCTTTATTTTTTATAGTTCCAGACTGGATATTGCTCAAATGCCTATTAATAGAAGAATGGCTAGGTAAATTATAGTATATTCATATAAGGAAATATCACCCAGTCATGAGAATGCATATTCTAAAATACATGGAAGATATGGATGAATTTTACATATATATTAGGATATATTCTAGACAAAAAAGATATATCCTACATAATGCCACTTCCACAAAATATAAAAGTAGGTGAAACTAATCTATGATAAAATTAATCTACATTGTTAATAATGAGGATAGTG
The DNA here is from genome assembly GCA_007922755.1 of Pedetes capensis. NCBI lineage: Eukaryota > Metazoa > Chordata > Mammalia > Rodentia > Pedetidae > Pedetes > Pedetes capensis. The sequence continues at coordinate 67,295 of VMDO01002982.1, read as the reverse complement.
ATTATCCTTTGGGGTAAGCAGTAAGTAGAAGTTTGCAAAAACGGAGCTTTTATGAGTACTGATAATATTTGTTTTTATCTAGGTAGTGGTTATACAAGTACATCCAGTTGAGAAAATCAATCATCTGTATACATGCACCTTTCTGTATATTCTGTATGTTTTACTTCAATGTGAAGATTAAAAAACACCCAGAAAAGTCAGACAAATGAAGTAAAGAGGTGAATCAAGTGGGGCGTAAGTACTAATTGTACTTCTTACTATGGATTGTTCTTAATAGTATCTTAGGCTTCCTTCTTTTGACAGGTATATCACAAACTTAAGAATATGCTTTACTTTAAAAAGTAACTATTGGTACACCCAATAGCATTACTGAATCTAATGTCAAGTAGAAGAGGTCAGATGTGGAATTACTATGTAAGTCCATGTATATACAATTGAAGAATAGACAAAACTTACCTATGTGGTTAAAAGCCAGCTCAGGCAGTATTTAGGAGGGAGTACAATTAGGTGCTACTCAAGGAGTAGTGATTCCCTTTATTTTGTGATACTTAATTTGTATACTTAGGGTTTTTGTATTTTTCTGCATGTATCAAAAATTACATTAACAGACATGTAGATAATTGGTAAAGGATGCAATATCACTATTTAGAACTGAGGGTAAAAAAAGGTAGGAAACTGACAGAAAATAAAGTCCAAAGAGCTGACTCACTAAAACAATACTGTTGGTTTCATATTACACACTGTGCCTATCCAATGACCATCCACTGACACTTGACCAAGTGGACTGTGGTAAACTGCAACTCATTCATAGTTGTAGAATATCATCCCAGTGCATTTTTTCTGAAGGAAATTTCTGAGTGTCTTTCTTTGGCAAATATCTATACACAGAACAAATGCAAACTTTCACATCCAAGATTTTTTCTAATTATTTATAATAATTGGAAAGCATTGAAAATGTGTTAGTTTGTGCTCAATTTTCTTTTCTTGCTGTAATCTGTTTCAAAACACTGAAAATGTATTAGTTTATACCCATATAATTTTGTTTTCAAGCTGAACTGTTATCTTTAGCATTAGCTAAACATGAGCAAAGTTATAATGTACCCAAGACATGATGCTATGTGACTATAGTCTAGGAGTGCAAAGCAATATATATATATTCAGTCTGGTTTGGATGATTTCTATTCTGTTTTATAAATGATGGTTTTTGTTTGTTCTTATTTGTTCTTTGTTATCTTTTGAGTGGGTGTGGCCACTTGCTTGGAACAAGGATCTCTATCATGGAGTGTTACTTCAGAGGTTAGTGTATACCCTGCTGTTGTGTTTTAGCAGTCCAAAGCATAACTGAATCTCTTAATTATGCATCATATAACCACAATAATTTCTTCACTTTGCCTAGGTTGAGGAAATGACAATATGCTATCCCTCCATATGCTGACTATTGGGTTTTCTTTGGTCCCTGTCATTGAGGGTAATAATACTAGCTTTTTCAGACCAAGGGAGGAAGAAAATGAAACTGGTGTCAGAGGCAACTGGAGTTAGATTGGCCTCTGTGAGCTACAAAGTGAGTCCAACTAGAAGCTCTGGAGGTCAAAAAAGAGGAAGTTGTGTAGTGTCTAAGTCAGGGACAGAAGAAAGCACCAAGACGTGGTGACCTAGCAGTCCTCAGCAAATCCCAAGCACTGCTTGGAATGGCAAAACCACACCAAGTGCCTGAAGCAGGACATTGGACTTGTTTAAAGCAGTGCCTGTGTGTACTGGGCTCTCCCTCCTCCAAGCTGGCACTACGTCTGTGCTATTGTCCCTTTCAGTAAAACCCGAATCAAGCTAGGCACTCCACTGGCCAGTGCTCAGTTCCTGAGGAATGTTTACTGAGGTGTGGTATTTTTTAAAGCCTTTAATAAGTAGCACGCCATGTTCTCTAAGCTTTTATTTTTCTAAATGTACGGGGAGGACACTGCTTTCTGCTCCCTTGCCAGCATTCCAAAACATTCCTGTTGCTGGGAATTTGATGCCATCCTTTCAGAGTGGACAGCATGACCAGCCTTTGTACTGCAGTACTATATTCAAGTTTTCAAAATAAGAGGAACCTGATTCTATAGACAACCCCAAACTAAAGCACATTGAAGAAGGAAAATGGTAATCTTTTTGGAAAAGGCAATGTGGATAGGAATAAAAGTACAATTCATATTTATCTTTAGGACTGAAGGATGGAAATTAAAAATAAAAGTCTTCTTTAATATATTTTTCATGTTCTTTTGATCCACCCTGAAATTAATTACCATAATTTAATCAGACCACAAAACATTGTATTAAAAATCAAATTTTAGGTTTAATCATGTAAATGCCTGTTTTCCTAATGTTGGCATGAAACTTTTGCCGATTTTGCCACGGTGTACCAACCTCTATGATTATCTTCTCTCCTTGCAGAGCAACTAGCTTGGAATGGGGCTTTTGCTCTCTGCCTACTAAGAAAATATGGCAGTGCACTTCTCCAGATGACAAGTAGACATATAAGACAGAGTAGTGAAGGAAAACCATTTCATTTTTGTCCCTGTCAGTTGGGAGATGGGGGTTTACCATGAATATACACGCATGGGAGAAATTTTCAACTAAACAACCATTTTCAGACTCTACCAAAACACTCACCATCTTTGAAGGATAAGAAAAATGTTGAACTCCATGAACCAAGGATGCCCATTTTTGAGAAAGATTAGATTGCATTTGACTTTGGGTTTCTTTTCAGAGTGTTCTGCACTTCATTTATGCATCATGGTCCAAAATAGAGCAGCATGGTGCACTGTGTTCTACAGGTTAGTAAGGATTAAAATCTGAAAAGTCATGAAGTGGAAGCACATACAACAGTGCCGGCAGCAACTACTGCAAAACAAGGGCTGGAGACTTTATCAGCCAGCAGAGGATCTTTAGAAACTGAAACCTAATGTTTGAAATGGATGATCTATTTCCAAAATGGAAAGTGGACAATAAGTAGTAAATTATAGAAATTCCCTTAGAAATAGAAGGCCTGTAACTTTAGATCTTAAATATCAAATGTGAACATAAAGAAAAGAGTCATCTATAAAGAAGAAAGGTACTTTACCATTTTTTTCAAATATTTAAGTATTATAAGAGATACAGAGAACTCGGGAAGGTAGTCTACTGTTAAAGGAAAAAAGAAAAGCTTCCAGGTGCTGTGGCACATAATCCCAGCTATTCAGGAGGGTAAGGCAGGAGGATTTCAAATTTGAGACCAGATATAGCCCACACAATTTAATGAGACTCTGCCTCAAAAGAAAAGAAAAAAAGAAAAAAGAAAAAGTGGCTGGAGGTGAGCTCAGTGCTAGAGAACTTGTCTAACATCTTCAGGACCTCAGTACTGCAAAAAAAGAAAAATAAAAAGAAACCAACAAATTTGTATTTATTAGTAAGGCAACTCATTCTAAACAGCTCTATTTTTTTGAAAGGAGTTTTAAAGTACACTCCTCTGTTCAATTCACATCACCAAGGTCATTTTATCCATTAGTTATTTGAATCCAGTGCCAATGGCCTATGAGTGTTTCTTAAAGTCTTCAAAAATTATTAATACTTGAAATAAAAGAAATATTGGCAAACTACAAAATGAAAAATTTGAGATGAAATTTAATAAATGCTTAACTGAAATTTAGAGAAAAAAGACATTACATCAACTAGTCCACTGAACTCCACTCTTAAAATTGCAGCATAAATTATATTTAATGTGGGATGTGGGTGGGTTTTAAACTGTTTGATATATGATATTTGTTGAGTGGCCAAAACTATGAGTACAAGGACCTCAGAACTGCCCTGAATAACATCAACATGATCAAAATGGAAATCTGTGTTTTTCTAGAGACACTAGAAATTAAACAATGGAAAAGAGGAGAATTAGGAACGTCAGTATAAAACACCAAAGCAGTAGGCCTTGGAGAACATAATAGCTACCCTGCCTAGGACAAGCAAAGCTGGATAGATCCTCACCTCCACTTTTCTGAATTATACACTGCTTTTATTTAGTATATTAATTGTACATATTTATGGGGTACAGGTTGATAATTCAATTCCTACATACAGTGTGAAATTATCAAATCAAGATTGTTAACACTTCCATCTCCTTAAACATTTTACACAAAAATATTTTTGACTAACAACATGTAATGATAATTGTGGGACTGGGGTTTAGCTCAGTTGGTTAAGCACTGTTCTGCAGTCTCTGAGGACCAGAGTTCAATCCCTAGCACAGTGAAAATGGGAGAAGGATGTGGCAATCCACTCCCAAAGCAATCCTGTAACAATCAGCCATTGAAAACCCTATGAGGGTTGCTATGAGTCGGACCGACTCAACAGCACCTAACAACAACAATGATAATTGCACATATTTGTGAGGTATAGTATGTTTTGTTTAAAAATTGCATGAAGTATAGTGAGATTCATTATGTGATTTTCATAAAATTGCATCCTATATTTCCCACTTGTTTGCTCTCTCTTCATCCTCCTATGTTGCTCAACTTCCCCCTCTTGATTTTCCCATCTTTTTCTGTTTTTAAAAGCACATTTATTGTACAACAGACGTTATAATTGTGGTATTAACATCTCATTGTGAATCTGGTTAGAGAGTTCATAAGATACTATTCTCTGAGGGGTAATAATCAGTGAATGTGTTGAGTGGAGTGGAGCTGAGTATGAAGTCTAAAGGTGAAAGAAGCCTGGTTTGGAGCCAGCCAGGCCTGATTTAAGATGCAGTATTAGGAATGCCTAGGACACGAATGTACTACGTGTAGAAGTTTACTTTGGGACTAACTCTGGATTTAGATATCTTTGCCTAATCTCCCTTATTAAAGGAAAATAATCCACTTCTTTTTGTCCATTTATCAACCAACGCACCAGTTGATACTCTAGCAATATAATCCATACTCTATGGAGAAAGCCCCTAAATGTTTTCCTGGATTTTGTTCTCCCTGCCCCCTCGCTCACACACACACACACACACACACACACACACACACAAACACACACACACACACACACACACACACACAAGCAATATTCATAAATCAAAGGTTGTGTTATATTAGTTGCTATATCAGGAGCTTTGAGACTAAGCTGAGGATCTAGACAAAGCACACCTAGCTCATAACAAGACTCTTGTGATTTGAGGCATCATAGTATTTTAGGCAATGTGAAACCATCCTGACTTCATGAGACAAATCATTTTTAGGTTTTTATTCATTATTCATGAAGCTGCTTCTGGACCTTTTAACTGAGAAGGGCAAAAATACAATCAGGCTAGGAGGTAAATTAGGAGTGAGAGAAGTCAAGCACACAAAGCAGGAGTAGGGGAAACAGAAGAGAGTTACTAAATTAATTTCATAAAATTAAGATTGGTTTTTCAATAACTCCATGTACTTAGGCTTTTGCTTAACTGTCCTCAACTTGGAATTGTTCTGTTGATTTGAAGGGAAATCGGAACTGAGGTTGAGAGGCAATTTAAATTTATTTTTCATTCTTGTTTGTTGAAAAAGCTGATTCTTTGCACAAGCTCTTTTCTATCACCCTAAAGTTTTCAGAAGGAGTTCTTTCACTGTGAGAATAAAGAGAAAATATTATTAACAGGAGAAGGATGTAATGTGGCAACCCACTCCCTAAGCAATCCTGAAAACAATCAACCATTGAAAACTCTCTATGAGGGTCACTATGAGTCAGACCTGACTCAATGGCACCTAACAATGATAATCATTATTGAAATCTAATTTTAAATAAAATGAATATCTACTTAATGTAAGTGATTCAAATGATACAGAAGGGAAATGTAAAAGTTCTGTCCTCAGTTTCCTCATCTTTTCTCATGCCATCTCCCTAGATGAATACAATTGTTTCTTGTATTCTCACATTTATTTTCCATTTTTAAAGTGATAACAGAGACTTCTGCTTCTGATAAAGGAGAAATATAGCCATAAACTAGACACTTTAAAACAAATTATTTTTCTTATACCTGATACTTTTTCCTCTGAGCTGAGTTTTCTCAGGATGTCAAAGAATATCCTACAGCAGGCAGAGTTTGTCTGTATCCGATGTAACTGTCACTTTTGCCTTAGCAACTGAGAATCTATCTTCACAACTGTAACAACATGTGCGAGACTGTGCGTCATTGTCTGAAACACAGAAATTTGGAAACAAACCTTGAATGTCCTAGTAATAGGGACTAGACATATCTTCACCACAGAGACATTAAAAAGATGAGATTAAATTTATATGTGCTGGTATGGAAATACATATTTCAATGACAAAAACAAGAGGGAAACATGACCTATTATATGCCTTGCTATGGTCTGAACCTAAACTACCCTTCAAAACACAAGTGTTGGAATGCTGGGTCCACAGGTGGTGGCACTGTTTGTAGAAGCTATGGAACTTTGGAAGGTGGGACCTACCTTTGGGGAAGTAGGTCACTGGGGGCAGGCCTTTAAAGATTTTACCTGAACCCTTGGTTCCAGTAAGCTCTCTCTCTGCTTCCTGATCTCCATGATAAGAGATCCTCTACCATGTGCCCTGCCAAGTGCCCTGCCTCCGTGCCTGTCCTACCTCTCTGGACTGAAATCCTCTGAACTGTGAGCCCTCAATAAATCTTTCCTTCTATAAATTGTTTCTGTCAGGTATTTTGCCACCTTGACACCCAAGCTGACTAACATTTGCCTAAAGCAATACTGAATATATATTGCATGGTACATACACATACATACACATACACACATGCTTACACAAAATGTACCTATTTTATTATTACTCTCAAACTTTTCTATGCATTTACACACATATGTAATATAAATGCAATGAATACTATGAAATGAATCCCAGAGAATGACTTAAAAGTGGTTAGTACAACAAAGGGTTATCATATATGTTGTTAGGTACCCTTGAGTTGATCAGACTCATAGTGACCCTTATAGGGTTTTTAATAGCTGACTGTTTCGAGATTGATTTGGGAGTGGATTGCCATGTCCTTCTCCCATTTTTTGCAAAAGATGGTACATACACACACACACACACACACACACACACACACACACACACACATATATGCATATATATACATATATATACGTATATGTATATATACGTATATATATGTATATATATGCATATATATATATGTGTGTGTGCATATATGTATGTATATATGTATATATACATATATACATATATATGCATATATATATATATTCATACTTTTGATGAATCTGAAAGAGTGGCTTTCTTTTATCCTCTAGGACAAGAGTCCCCAACCTGTTTGGCACCAGGGACCATTTTTGCAAAAGAAAAAATTTCCCCAGATGGGGTGGGGGGCCAGTTTTGGGATGATTCAAGAGCATTACATTTATTGTGTATATATTGATGAATCTTTGTTCACTTGCCCACTACTCAGAGTAGTTCTGGTCTAAGGCCCAGAGTTTGGGAACCCCTGCTCTAGGATTCATGAGGCTAGAGATTTTTGCCTCTTATATTCACTACCAACCCTTGCATCTGGAGCATCATGGGTTCTCCAAAAGATGTAGTGATGAATGAACAAATCTCCCTCCTCCCATATTAGGATAAGTTGGTATGATAATAACTGATAGACTAGGACCAAAAAAGGAAGGAAAAGAATCAGGACTCTAGCCATAACAATAAATTCTATAAAAAGAAATTCTCTAGAAAGTAATAGGAAAGAATCTGAAGAGTAAGGATACGGAGAGAATGCCCTGCAAGGAGAGGTGGAGGAGAAGAAGCCTATGGGAGAGACTATTCAGAGGGTGAAGGAAGAGAACTGGTCTGTCACAGCCTCCTGTCTACATTACAGTCCATTTCCAGAAGGAAGATTTTCTCTTAATGGGGTCTGTATTCACACTGTAAAGATATTAAATTAGCATAAAGCACATACAATAGTATTAGGGACCGGATTTAAAAAGACAACTTTGACATTGAAGAACAATTTTAGTACTGGCAGTAACAACAAAAAGTGGCCCAGAGAACAATGATTTATATTTGTCCCATATGGCCTTTAGTGGTGGGGGTATAGCACAGTGATTGAATAAGTCATTTTAAAAAAATAAATATATAAACAAATAAATAAGACCTTTCATTTCAGTTGTTTGTGAAAACTTCCTGCTTAGTGCTAGATGACTTTCTTTAGTTTTCCAGAAAAGAACTTAAGTTTTAATATAACTGAATAACTCGAAGCTTAAATTGGCTTAAGGAAAACATATAGAAAGAGACAGAAACAGATATGAATGAAATTTACCATGAAGTAGAAGTGTCTAACCTTTTGGCTTCCCTGGGCCACACTGAGTAGAGAGGAATTGTCTTGGGCTGCACATAAATTATATAACATAGTGAGGTCATATATATATAATAAAAGGAGTCAGAAAGAAAATAAATGCTGAAAATTACATAATGTTGAAAGATTTCATGGGGCCACATTACTGGCTGTCCAGAGCTGCATGTGGCCCATGGGCTGCCAGTTGGGCATGCCAAGTATAAAGCATTTCTACTTTCTCTGATGATGACAGACTTAAAGTTTAATCTATTATTTATAAACAAGTTAAAAGGTTAATCTTTCATGAGACACTTGGTTCCTTATAGGTGCTGTCTCCTATAAACTAATTAAACTTACCTTATACAGTACAGATCTCTGTGTATAGGACCTCTTAAAACTCTTTCTGGTCACTAATTTCATAATTACTTGCTTCAATTAATTTTTCAAATCATGAATTTTTATTACAAGATCAGGCATATAGGGACTAGGCAATATCAAATATTCTTGCAAAGATATATATTGTCTAAAAATAACAGCATATGCTTTGAAAAGTCTACATATACTTTTGTTATATTCAGTTATTGAAAATATTCAAAAATTAAAGAAATAGTATATAAGATTTGAAAATACAATTCTTTTGTACAGATTTTTATTAGAAAAGTTTTAGTGTACAAATTAATGGGGTTCATTATGACATTTTATTTGCACTGTAGGCAAGCACTTTACCATTGAGATGCACCCCTATCTCCTCTTTTATTTCTTACTTTGAGACAGGGTCTCACTAAGTTGCACAGGTTGCCTCTGGCGTCAAACTCGTGAACCTCCTGCCTGAGCCTTCTGAGACACTGCTATTAAAGATGTGTGCTACTGTGCCTAGCTTTCATTATGACATTTCTCTATATGCATATCACTGTACATTGTTCATGTTCACCTGCCCATTACCCTCCTGGGTCTCTTATCTCCCCACAAAGAGTCCCTAAAACTTAAGGCTAAAGTGACATTTTCCCAGGACAGTTTCTGCTTACCCTCCTTGTCTTGGCAAGGCTTCCTTTGCCAAGGCTTCCTTTTCAAATTTATCCCAGTTTGAAAATAAGTTATGCAGTTACCCTATAGTAAGGAAAAAATGGCTAGCCTTAGCCCAAATTTCTGTCTTTACTCTCTTCTATTCCATTTCATTTCATATTCCCAGATGCTAAAATTGTAGGATGTCAGTCAGACAATGATTGAAAAGATAATGACATCTGAACTTTTCCTTAGGATGCTTAGAAACAAACACCAATTTGCACTACAACAGGGTGCAGCTGTGACATGGTGAAATTTCAGAACAATTCTTTTAGGTTGTACTTTTGCAGAAAGAAACAGCTACTTCATATTAAAATGACACGGTATATGCCTCTTTCTCTACCTTCCCCAAATTCCCATGATTATGATAGGCAGAATTTTAATAAGGAGGGTGATGATCCACTCCCTGACAAGTATAATGAATAATTAAAATTCCAATGCAGTGAATTAATGTGCATTTTCATGAGATAGCTTTTAACCTGCCCAACAAAAATGTATATAGTGTCTTGAGTATATCCAGCCTGGGTTTAGAGACCACTTCAAGAACAGATTTGATATATTAGACACGAACAATCAAAGACTAGACAGGTTGTGGCATGACATCATTCACAAGGAAAACCAAAGGTTATTTAAAAGACAGAAAAAGGAAAAGACCAGATTACATACCAAAAGAGGCTCTGAAACTTGCACTTGAACATGGAGCAGCTAAAGTAAAAGAAGTGAGGAAGTTAAAGAACTAAACAAAAGATTTCAAAGGGCAGATTGTGAAGACAAAAATCAAACATTATAATGATGTGTGTAAACAGTTGGAGGTAGAAAACCAAAAGGGAAGAACATGCTCTATTTTTCTCGAGCTTAAAGAATTGAAGAAAAAATTCAAGACTTGAATGGCAATAGTGAAGGTTTCTACAGGGAAAATATGAGTAGGTACAGGGAAAATATGAGTAGGTGCAGGGAACATCAAAAGAAGATAGAAGGAATACACAGACTCATTATGCAAAAAAGAATTGGTGGATGACCAACCATATCAAGAAGTTGCCTATGACCAGGAACCAAGAGTACTGAAGGAAGAAGTCAAAACTACCTTGAAAGAATTGGTGAAACACAAGGCTCTAGGAATTGATGGAATATCAATTGAGATGTTTCAACAAATAGGTACAGCACTGGAGATGCTCACTCATTTATGCCAAGAAATACAGGAAATGCCAGGAAAACAGCTATCTGGTCAACTGACTGGAAAAGATCTATATTTGTGCCTATTCCCAAGAAAGGGGGTTCAATCAAATGTGTAAATTATTGAATGGTATTATAAATATCTCATGTAAGTAAAATTTTCCTAAAGATCATTCAAAAGCAATGGCAGTAGTACATTAACAGGGAGCTGCCTGAAAAGCAAGCCAGATTCAGAAGAGGGCATGGAATAAGGGACATCATTGTCAAATGGATATTAGCTGAAAGAAAATATCAGAAAGATGTCTCTCTATGTTTTATTGACTATGCAAAGGCATTTGACTGTGTGGATCACAACAAATTATGGATAACGTTGCGAAGATTACGAATAACAGAGCACTTAATTATACCCATGAGGAATCTTTATATGGACCAGGAGGCAGTCATTCGAATAGAACAAGGAAACACAGCGTTGTTTAAAGTCAAGAAAGGTATGCTTCAGGGCTATATCCTTTCACTGTACCTCTTCAATCTCTTTGCTGAACAAAATATCTGAAAAGCTGGACTTTATGAAGAAGAACATGGTATCATGATTGGAGGAAGACTCATTAACAACATATGTTATACAGATGACACAACTTTGCTTCCTGAGACAGAAGAGGATTTGAAACATTTACTTATGAAAATCAAAGAACATAGCCTTTAGTATGGACTGTGCCTCAACATCAAGAAAACGAAAGTCCTTACAACTGGGTCAGTAAGCAACTTCATATTAAATGGAGAAAAGATTGAGGTTATCCAAGATTTTGCTTTACTTGCATCTAACAACAACACCTGCAGAAGAGGTAGTCAAGAAATCAAAAGACACATTGCATTGCAAAAGACCTCTTTAAAGTATTGAAAGTATTGAAAGTATTAAAAGTATTTAAAGTATTGAAGACTAAAGATTTCACATTGAAGACAAAGGTGCACCTGACTTATGCTAATGTATTTTCAGTTGCTCTATGTAGTTGTGAAAACTGGAAGTTGAATAAGGGAGACAGAAGAAGAATTGATGCTTTTGAATTATGGTGCTAGAGATAAATATTGAGTATACCATGGACTGCCAAAAGAACCAACAGATTTTTCCTAAAAGTAGTGCAACCAGAGTGCTCCTTGGAAGCAAGGATGTCTAGACTGTGTCTTATATATTTTGGATATGTTGTCAGGAAAGACCAGTCCCTGGAGAAGGATATCATGTTTGGGAGAGTGATGGGTCAGCATAAAAAAAAAGAAGGCCCTCAACTAGATGGTTTGATAGTGTCTGCAAAAATGATCTTAAACATAAAAACGATCATATGTCTGGCACAGAATCAGGGAGGGTTTTGCTCTATTGTATGCAGGGTCACTATGTGTCAGACCCAACTTGAGGGCATCCAACAAAACAACAATAAGCCTTGATAAATTTAAAGTCTAAAGAAATTTTAGTTCTATGGAGCTTTCTGAGCTTATCACTCTGTTGTATTTATCCTGTCATTAGATGATCTCTGTATGTGGTACTTTTTAAAAACCACTAACATTCCTAAGATTTTGGCTTTCTATTTCATAATCACTTTCTAGCTCCAATCTTTGGGAGAAGCACTGACATAGTCCTGGGCATAGCACAGTATCATGTTTCACTCTGTTGTACGTAGAATAGCTATGAGTTGAACCAGACTCGATGGTACTTAACAACAACAATAACAACCACAGTCATTCTTTGAGTTGAAATGACATTGTTGTATTAATGCTTATGTTGAATATTTTGGCACTGTATGTTCTAATCATGAATATGTAAAAAGATCAATAACTTGTACTTTGTCTTTCCATATATGTTCTGCCTTTGATTTGATTGTGTCTTCATATGTAATTCTAACTTCAAAGAGACCAAATTCTCTTCATGACCTCATTCTTACTTCTTATTGGAAGCCAGTTAGCTCTGCAGTTAATAACCTTTGATGGTTGTTATCGTTTGAATACAAAATGTCCCCCAAAGTTCATGTATTTGAATGCTAGGTCCCCAGGTGGCAGCACTGAGTAGGGGCTATGAAATTTTAGGAGGCAGGATATATTTGGCAGAAGCAGGTCACTGGGGATAGACTTTTGGAGTTTCTACCTAGACCCGGCAAGCTGTCTCTGCTCCTATCTGCCACAATGTGAAGTTCTCTGCTACAGACCCTGCCACCATGCTTCCTTATCACCATGGAGTGAAATCCACTGAAGTGTGAGCCAAAATAAGCCTTTCATCCTACAAGTTTTCCTGTCATGTATTTTGTCATAGCAATGAGAGAAGTAAAGCCAAAAATTGATACCAAAAAGTGGGGTCATTGCTATGCTGAAACCTGTCCTTGTGGTTCTCAGCCCATTGGAATTGGTTTGCAGGAGGATTTTGGAGATGCAGGCTGGAGAAGCCTCTGAATGTCATAAGCAGACCTTGATGGGTGGTTCTGGTGAGAGTTTGGAAAACCAGACACAGACAAAAATGCAGACAGTAAAAGATTGGAATCATAGGGTTTCAGACAGAAATGAGGACATTATTGGGAACTGGGCTAGAGACTATTCATGTAACGTTCTAGCAAAGAGTTTGTCTGTGTTTTGCCTGTGTCCTAAACGTTTGAGTGATGTTGAATTCAAAAGTAATGGACTAATTAACATGGTAGAGGAAATTTCAAGACAGTATAGAACTGAAGATGTAGCTTCGTTATTACTGAATACTTTTAGTAGATTTATGATGAAAAAAGCCCAAAAAGCAGAGCAGGAAGATTGAAAAATGTACAGTATGGCCAGGAAAGTCACATATTTAAAGTTGTAGACAAAGGAAGTTTGGACAAGAAGATTGTGTTTATTAAAAAGATGAGCACCGAGCTGGGCATGGTGGTACGCCAAATCCTAACAACTCAGGAGGCAGAGGAAGGATCACAAATTTGTGGCCAGAGGCAGTCTGCATAAGTTAGTGGGATTCTGTCTCAAAATAAAAAGGTAAAAAAAAAAATGGACTGGGGCGTGCATTTCAGTGGGAGAGCACTTGCAAAAGTGTGCGTGAGGCTCCGGGTTCAATCCCCCAGTACAAAAGGTGGGAGGCACCACTAAAGAGAAGCCAAGTACTTTGTGCTGGGACAATGGAAGGAAAACTGTCCTGGGGGCACAGCAGCAGTTGGCTAGGCCTCTTTCTTTAAAGGTCTCAGGGTGTAAAATGGTAAACTCACTGAAGATTTTACCAGTCTCCCAGTTCTGATAAACTGTCTCTGTTCCCATTTGCCATAGTGTGTGGGCCTCTGTCACAGGCTCTGTTGCTGCCTCTCCGCCACCATGGGATGAAATCTTCTGAACTGTGAGCCACAGTAAATCTTTCTTGCCATAAGTTATTCTGTTGGGTATTTTGTCACAGCAATGAAGAAAGTAACTAACACAACAGACTTCCACAAAGTATAAGCAAATTACTCACTGGAATAGACAAGTGTCCTTAAAATATTGCAAATAAAATTTCCAGCTTCATCTCTAGCACTTTATAACTATCCCCCCATTACCCTAAATCCTAAGTAGGCAGTATGACTAAAATGGTTCCCCTAACTTATTATATATTTCAACACCTTCATGCCATGGCTGTCTTTCACTTGTCTGAAATGCTTTCTTCTCATATTTTGTAGAGTTAACTCTGTTCATCTTCAATAGACCCACTGAATAACCACCTACCTTAAAATACCTTCCCCAATCATCTAGAAGGTTAAAACTGCTCATAACATCACTTGCTATAGAGCACTCATTATTAGCATTGATTTCTCAAAACATTATTACTGGAGAGAAAATGTCATGACCACCACAGGCATCTCTACTGCTGAACTAGAAAGCATATGAACCAGAACATTGGCCTTTAAGTAGGCACAGGTCCTTTTTGCTTCAGTCCATCACAAGTCCTTTGCTGAAAAACCAAGAATCCAGACAGCAGGAGACCCTTGCAACAAAAAGTTGTTTGAAACTGTTTGGGCCCATCAAAGGAGCTAGCCCTTTTTTTGAAATCCTAGTACTTACAGAACCCCATATCCAAAAGGGGTTGGGGTCTAGCTCATTTGGTAGAGAGCTGCTCCACACTCTTTGAGGCCCTGGGTTCAATCTGCAGAACCATAAAAATGGGAGAAGGACATGGCAGCCCATTCCCAAAAGAATCTCGAAACAATCAGCCATTGAAAGCACTATGAGGGCTACTATGAGTTGGACTCCACTTGATGGCACCTAACAATAACAACAACAATATCCAATAGGCTTTTTCTACTTTTATTAAGAAGATTGGTTTTAGTCAGGGCAGAGCCCTTCTTCTATGAGATCAACAATCATGCCTCTACTCTGATATTTTTGGAGAGCCATAAGTCTGTCCATATTCTGAAGAGTTGTTCTCAGTCTTCCACATAAGAGTACATTCATTTAGTAAATAGAACAATGACCAATGGCCACACACTAAACAAAAAAGGTCTGGTTCTTTCCCTCAAAGATTTAATTCTTTGTAGGTTAGTAAAATATCACTCAATCTCTCTTTTTTAAAAATTACATTATTAAGCCAGGTGTGGTGGCTCACATCTGTAATCCCAGAGACTCAGGAGGCAGAGGCAAGAGGATCACAGGTTGGAGGCCAGAGGCAGCCTATGTAACTTAGTGAGGCCTTGTCTCAAGATTTAAAAAAAAAAAAGAAAGAAAGAAAGAAAGAAAGGTTAGCAGTGCAGCTCATTGGCAGAGCACTTGCAAAGCATGTGTGAGGCCCTGGGTTCAACCTCCAAGTACTACCAAAAAAAAAAAAAAAAAAAAAAAAAAAAAAAAAAAAAAAAAAAAAAAAAAAAGAAAGAAAGAAAGAAAAGAAAAGAAAAAGAAATTAGAAAAAAATTAGAAAAATATTAGAAAAAAATTAGAAAAAAAGGAAAATTATATTATCATGTGTCCTGCAAAACACAAAGTAGAGGCAGCCATGTCTTTGCTTATAACAGGGTCAGCTGATCCCATCTGAAGATCAGAGTATGTTTCCCTGAAGAAAGTTCAAGTTTATTTAGTATTTGACTCTTTTTTTTTCAACATGAATCACAGACCTGAGCCTATATAGTTATGTTTCATATTTCTTCTAGGCTGCTTCATGATTTCCACACTTCCTGGCCCATTAGGAATTATATCTTCCATTCTTCAATTTTTGTGTTATTTTTTGCTACTCTAATTCCCCACAGATAAGTAAATAAATTAGGAAAGTCAGTTAAATAAGAAACATTTTATAAAAGGAGAAAGCACAGAGATAAAGGCCCAACCCTGCTTAGCTTCTGAGATCTGACAGGATCAGACACCCCAGTGCTATGGCTGTAGGCATACATCTGATAGGGGACCAATATCGAAAATATGTAAGGAACTCCACCTTATAACAACCAAACAAATAACTTGATTTAAAAATGAGCAAAGGACTGGAGTAGAAATTTTTCAAAAGAAGACATATAAATGGTAAGTATAAGGAAATATGCTATCACCAATTATCAGGGAAATGCAAATGAAAACCATGAAGGATATCACCTCATACCTGTTAAAATGGCAGTTACATAAACAGCTACAATACCTGTTAAAATGGCAGTTACAATAACCAGCTTTGGTTAGGATGTACAGAAAAGGGAACCCTGTAATCTGTTGGCAATGTAAATTAATACAGCCATTAGGAAAGCAGTATGGAGGTTCCTCAAAAAGTCAAAAATAACATTGTAGTGGATTCCTCCCTTGTGTGATAAGGATAGATTCCAAGACCCTCAGTGGATCCTGAAACTGGAGTGTATAGAACCCTATATATACTGTGTTTTTCCTATACAAATATACATATAATGAAGTTTATTTTTTTAAAGTAAGCACACTAAGAGGTTAACAATAATTAATAAAATAGAATAATTATAACAAAATAATGTAAAGTTATATGAATATGGTCTTCTTAAAATATCTTTCTATACTGTCCTCACCTTTCTACTTATGATGATACAAGATGACACATGCCTATTTGATGAGATAAATTGAGGAGAATGGCATGTACATTGTGACGTTGCTACTATATAAGGGTTACTGCTTATAAGGGGATAAGCATGGTGATATTAGGCTACTATATAAGGGTTAGTGGAACATAAGCACTGTGATGTTGCAACAATCAATCTGATAATTGAGACAGACGTGGCCTATATGGTGTAGAGAGGTGAGACAAAAGGATGATTCACATCCCAGGCAGGAGGAAGTGAAATGGTGTGGGATTTCATCATGCTGCTCAGAGCAGCATGGAATTTAAAAGTCATGAATGGTTTATTTCTGGAACTTTTCCATTTACTATTTTCAACCATGGTTGACTGAGGCTAACTGAAACCATGGAAAGTGAAACCACAGGTAAAGAGAGACAACTGTATTGCATAACCATGAGTACAATCTTTAGGTTTCCTGTTGGAGAATATTTTCCTGTTGGAGAATAAATTTAATAATTTTTTCCTTTATGGTTTGCACTTTTAAAAAATTCTTAGCTGGGTGTGTTGGTGCAGGCACTTCGGAGGCTGAGGCACCAGGATTGCTGGAAGTTTGAGGCTAATAGTGAGTTCTAGGCCAGCCTGGGCTACAAGGTGAGACCCTGTGTCAAAAAGTAATTAAGTCAGTCAGTAAATAAAATAAAATAAAATAAAATAAAAATTCTTCCTTACCTTGCTTTATATTTTCTTCTATAATTTCTCAAATTTGCTTTTATATTTAGATCCTAATTCATTTGTGATTTATTTTTGTACTTCATATGTTGAAGGAATTCACCTTTTGTAATGTTTTCCCAGCATTTTTATTCATTATATATATGTGAACTGAAGTTCTTTCAAGAAGCCATATCTGTGTTGAAGAGTCTGCAGACTGATTGACTGACTAGAACTTTGTGATTGTGGACAGATGGAATGTTGTAGAATGAAACCCAAAGTTGTCTTGGGCTATCTTTAGTCTCCTTAATAGCCATTTATTACCAGCCTCTGTATCTGACCTAACATCCTTGTGACTATTACGTAAAACTTTTGGAATGTATTGCTTAAGACACTACCAGCTTCCACCAACCCTAAAGCTAAAAATGTCTTAAGATAGCATCTGAAACCTATTGAAGAAGTTTTCCCACTTTGCTGTAACATGCCTATCTAATATCCCTACTAATGTATTTGGTAAATACATTGATTTATGACTTTCTTTTGTTCTATAACTATAAAAAATTATATAATTTCTTCCACAGTAGAACATGTCCTTCAGGGCAACCTGAATCCATGTTCCTAGACCATGGTCACTCATATTTGGCTCAGGGTAATCTCTTATTTCCTTTGGAACAAGAACTGTGTTTTTGTGTGAACATATCCAAAACCTTAGGCATGGGGGGCAATTTCCATGAATTGGAAATATACCTTTATTTTATTCCATATCGGCCATCCATTGCTCCACTTTCCCCTCACATTTTTAAGGCCACAATAGTCATATGTGAAGTTTATAACTTTGTGTGCCTCTGTTTTTACATTCTTTATTCTTCTATTGGTCTGTTTGTCATTGCCTGTTCCACTGCCACATTGTTTCAACTACTTTATATTATAGTACGTAAGAGGTGCTGTCCTACTCATCCTAGTTAGAGGTTCTTCTATACTAATTGTTTATCAAAAATGAGATAATATTTACACTCATTGTATTGGAAAAAATATAAAGGTTGAATACTATTCAGTACTAATGGGGAAAGGCCTACAGCTGTACCACTATGGCATCCAATCCTGTCAGATCTTGGAAGCTAAGCAGAGTTGGGCCTGATTAGTACTTGTACGGGAGGCCGCCTGGGAATACCAGGTGCTATGGGGTTGGGAGAAGGATCCGGCAACCCACTCCCAAAATTCAAGCTGCCATTGAAAACCATATGAAGAACAGAGGAGCACTAGCAATTCTGTTTCACCTGTTGTATGTTCTGTAGCTATGAGTTGGAGACTGACTCAATGGCATCTAACAACAATGTGGAAAGTGATAAATGCAAACCACTTTAGAAAGCAATTTGACAACACAATGTAAATTGAAATTAGTCATTTCACTTGTTCCAGAAATTCCATATCAGACTATAAACCCTGAGAGAAAAATATCAGACAGTTGCAAAGAGAAAGATGTATAAGGCTTTGAATGGTAACAATGTAAAAGAAAAAAATCTGGAAATAACCCAATGCTATCAACTGGAAAATTACCTTTAAAATGGCAGTATATTCACACAACAAATTAAATACAGCACAAAATTTTACTATAAATGAACTATTAATACATCAATATGAATCAATATAAAAAGAATCTCAAAAGCAATACTAAATTAAAAACACTTTCAGGATTTTACAGGGAATATAATATCATTTTGGTTAAATTTTAAAAGCAAAACATGTTTATATATTGTGATATATAATATATAAATAAATAATCTCTCACAGAATTGCGAAGAGTAAGTCTTCTATAGCCAAATGCTTTAAAGAACTTTTTCAACAGAGAACAGGTAAAGAACTGAGCTGTGTAATCCCATTGTGAACTTAATTATTATGGATAACATTGCTTATGTATTCTTGTACATAAAGTAATAAGTAATAAAGCTAACTTATAAAATCCTGATTGACAGTTACACATAATTGGGAGTATATTTTTACACACTGATGTTAGGACAGTGGTTGCCTTTGGCAAGAGAGAGGCTATGCTAGTCAGGAGAGTCTGTACTACCAAACAATGTCCAAATCTTAGTAGCTTAAAACACTAACATCTGGTCCCAAGGGCAACCATTCTCAGTGTAATGAATTCACATCACACTAATATGCCCTTCAAGACTACATTAGCAGAGGAAGAAAAGTTTGGAATGTTATGTTGGCAATTCTACATGAAAATGACAAAGGTTACTTCTCATATTTTATTAGATAAAAGCACTTATAATTCCAGACCTAAACTCAGACAAATGCAATCCCACCGGTACAGGAATGAAGAAAATCATAAATATTGGTGCGATTGTTGTTGTTAGGTGCCACCAAGCTGGGTCCCACTTACAGTGACCCGATGTACAACAGAACAAAATACCCTCTGACACTGAGCCATGCCCAGCACTAAGTAGTACTAATATCTATCACAGAGGGAAATGATTTCAATTGAAGCAAATGTGGCAAAGTTTAGCATTTATTTGAATATGGCCATCATTAGCATTATTTTGGTACATCTCTGTAATAGTTTATGAAATATTAAAAAAATATGCCATTAGTTCTAACAACCAGGATTTTTTATTGTAGCTTTATTATTTATGATGCTATGCTTACCAGCATAAATTAATAATGTCATCATAATAATTAAGTTCCTAATGCTGATTAATCAGCTAATTTCTTTTTATTCTCCTGAAAGAGCACATTAAAGCATTTGGCTACATAAGATTTACTTTTACCCTGGCAATTCCGTAAGTGATATTTTAAAGCTCCTCTTAAAAATACAAAAGAAAGTAAAATAAATTAAAATGCCTCTAAATCTAGGTAATTATAAAATTCTTTGAATAACATTAGGAGAAACATTTGTTTTAGAATTAGATAACACTGTATTTGAATCTTTACTTAAGTAGCTACATGTTTAGGCTAAGTTGTCCTAACTTTTGCCAAGTTTAAAATGTCATCAACTGTAGAAACAGTGACTCTAATTCCTATTTTTAAAGAATATTGTAGGGATCAAAGCACATGACGTAAGAAGCAGCACCTGACACAGTTCAATTATTCACTAATATACAATTACTGATTTAAATAAACCTTGGAGGTAAGAGGTGAAGTAAAGAAATGCTAGGACCAGCCCTTTGGAAAAAGGTCATCAGCACTGGTAATACCTGAATAAAAAGTCTCTCAGCCTTATCTAGCCACCTACTCCTGATGATGAACTACCTTTGCCAGAAATATAAACAAAAAGAAAAATAGAGTAAAATCTGAATGATTTATTATCAGGGTTAAACAACAGAGATTAAATTCCTCACAGCTGTAGAGGCTGAGAAGTCCAAGGTCAAGGTCTGGCAGGGTTCTGTTACTGGAAAATCTTTGCCCTGGCTTGTAGATGGCAGCCTTTCCCATATATCCTCACGTGGCAAGGACGGAGGGATGGAGGGAGAGTGAAAGAGAGAAAGAAAGCTCAGCTCCCAAGAGCATGAGCGCAAGCATAGGGGCAGTCGCAACCCTCACGACTTCATCTCAACCTAATTATCTTCCAAAGGCCCCAGTTCCACTGGCCATCATGTGAGGGGTTAGGACTCCCACATAGCTTTTAAGATGGACACTATTCCACTCATTGTATATTAAAGAGGTTTTCTTTTTCTTTTTTTTTCTTTTTTTCTGCAGTACTGGGGGTTTGATCCCAGGGCCTCACGCTTGCATGGTCTGCAAGTGCTGGACCACTGAGCTGCACCCTCAGCCCATTTTTTTTACTTTTTGAGACAGGGTCTCACTAAATTACGCAGAGTGCCTCTGGTCTTGAACTTGCAATCCTCCTGCCTCTGCCTCCCAAGCCACTGGGATTACAGGCATGTGCCACCACGCCCGGCTACAGAGGTTTCCTTATGTGATACATAGCACAGGGAAGAAAAGTATTTACCTGAAGATCCCTCCTATGATTAAGGTGTATTTGTGCTTTTTCCAGTCACACTTGATTTATATACAAAAATATTTCCTCCTTGAATAATATTCATCTACTAATTTTGCTTGTCTACTAATGGGCAAAATTCAACCCAAATGCAAAAAGGGGATTGAGAGGGAAATGTAGCAGCAATCCTTTAAGGTGGAAGAATTACAGAGATGTCCACAAAAGTTACACAGTTTTTTTCACAGTCTTGTACCCTGCCGGTATTCTTAAAGGGGAATGTTACTCCAAGCTCCTTGATCAGGCATTTACAAAGCATCTCAATATCTGCATCACTTGGATGTTGATGAGACCCACCTGCTAGGAGCAGGAGCCTAGACAGGATGGCCAAAAATCCCAAGAAAATAATCACAGTGGAAAAAATATGCCCTTGTCAGCTTCTGAATAAGAAACTGGCTCAGAGTCACACACAAAGCCATAGACTAAATAGAAATTTCCCGTCCTAAAAGTGAAATGTGTGCAGAATTCCTGGTTAGTGATGTCTAGTTTAACATCTACACAACATTATCATGATTTTCAAATGTACTCTGAAGTTTCCTTGTTGAAATAAACTTCCCTCATTAAGGTACTGCTGCGTCTGGGTGAATGGGAAGGATGTTCTGAGGGCACTGTGACCCCTATAGCAAACTTGCACACAGGATTAATACTAGGAAAACAATCACCTCAGCTCAGTAAAAAAGAATCTGGAATTTCCTGAGTTGATTTTTACTTTAGTAAGAAAGAATTCTAAAGGAGAAAACTGTACATGTTTTAAGAAAATTTAGTTACTATGTACATGCATTTCTTTGTGTGTGTGTGTGTGTGTGTATAGAAAAGAGGAAGATACAGGATCCTTCATTTATATGCTGACCCTACTGACACTCTTATTTTCTAGCAGTGGTGATCTATTTATAATCCCAAATTTTCTTGTGAATAAAAGGGCAAAAAGAGGGCTTGGAAAACTCAATTTTCAAAATCTAAAGTTCTTGTAATTTGTTCATACTGCAATAATTGAATACAAAAAAGTAGTATACACTTCAAATGCCATGTCTACATAATATACGCCATAACTGTGTTAAATTATTATTATTATTATTATTATTATTATTATTATTATTATTATTATGGTACTGGGATTTGAACCCAGGGCCTTGCGCTGGCATGCTTTGCAAGTGCTGTACCACTGAGCTGCACCCTCCGCGCTTTTTTTTTCTTTTTCTCACTTTTTCAGATATGGTCTCGCTAAGTTATGCAGACTGCCTCTGGTCTCGAACTTGCGATCCTCCTGCCTCTGCCTCCCAAGTCACTGGGATTGCAGGCGTGTGCCATCACATCCAGCTCAAGTTAAAATATTTCAAAATTGGGTCTGGGATGTACCTCAGAGATACAGCACTTACCTTGCATGTGCAAGACCCTGGGTTCTATCTCCAGCATATATATGTATGTATGTATGTGTGGGGCTGGGATTTAGCTCAGTTGGTAGAGCGCTGCTCTGCAGTCTCTGAGGTCCCAAGTTCAATTCCCAGCACCGCAAAAATGGGAGAAGGGCCTGGCAATCCACTCCCAAGGCAATTCCGAAACAGTCAGCCATTGAAAACCCTATGAGGGTCGCTATGAGTCGGATACCGACTTGATGGCACCTAACAACAACAACAATATATGTGTAAGTGTGTGTGTGTGTGTGTGTGTGTATCTCAAAGTAAAGGGTATATTTTTATCATTGTGCTACGTACTAGACTTCAATTTCAGTTCTGCCAATGTCCAGGTCACCAGGGATAAATGACTTATCCTCTATCAACGCAGTTTCTATAGCTATAAAATAGGAAGGAAAATGACAGAAACAGGAAAGGAAGTTGCAGAGCGTAAAGTCAGAAGAACTGGCAGAATATCTTCAGTGTAAGGGCATCTGAACATACTGAACAATTTCCATGCCATCAGCCCTGGAGTAAAGCTACCATGAACAGATAACTATGGTGGAGAGATGCTCAGAAACTCTATTCCAAAAAGCTGAGCACATATGCTTTCTCCATTGATAAATCTTTTCCTACATCACACTGACAATGAGCAAAGTACTTCATGTTACCTATTGGTATTTTTTCACTTTATTACTTTTAGTCATTTTAATACCAATCTGCTATTCCTGCTTTTCTGAGACACACTATTTCAATGGAGCACTATACTCTTAAGTGTGAATTGTTCATTATGTATGTGTCTCTGTATATGTATGTGTGTGTATGTGTGCATATACACATATACATATGGCTTTTATATTTTTGAAATTTAATTTACTAGCAGAAGATTTACCCATATGAAGTGTACAATCAAATAGCTTTTAGTATATTCAGAGTTGTGCAACCATTACCATCATCAATCATAGAATATGTTTTCCCTGTGATTTGAACCACATATGTCTTTTATATAAACTATGCCAGATTTTCAAATGGAAGTCTTTGCAAGAGAACGATAGAATTTCAGAGCCAGAAGAGAATTTGTAGACTATGTATTCCAGAAATACTGTTTACATAAATCTCACAGCCAGGATATGGCAGATTCCTGTCTCTGGGCCCTTCGCCCAACACTCTGTCACCAACGATAATAGTCTTTCACATGAATCACTGATGTTTGCTAGTTACTGACAGCCTGTTTGTACTAGCTCCCTTCGTAAAGAACATAGACTCATTTACATTTTCTGAGGTTGTTATTAAAAAAATAGATCTAACCAAGCAAAATCTGATACATTTAGCATATGATCAGTAGAGTTATACAGTTCTCTACTGAGTGTTTTATTGGTACCAAAAAAAAATCTTTATTTCAGGTCATAGGACATAATGGTGAAAAACATACACATATATTGGAGCCATAAAGGTCTAATTGCTCTGTCACTTATTAACTAATAATAATGATATTCTAGACTAATATTCTAATAATATGATCTAGACTAATAATATGATCTTTTTGAGCCTAATTTTTCACATTTAAAAATGGAAATAATAATATTGCTCCTCTTATGGGTGGAGAAGATCATTTGAGAAAATCCATATTCATGCTGAGGTCAGTGTCTGGCTGATGTACACATGTACCATTATTATAATTTATTCATCCTTTACATATTGTAATGCTATCAATTTTAACACAATCAAATGTCCTCAAATTAATAGTCACTGCAATAATATCTTTAACTTTTATAGTATTTTAAAGTTTATCAAAGCACTTTTGTGTATATAATTTCATTTGATCCACTTCAAAATCTGTTGCAATAAAAACCCAGAATAATCAGAAATTTGGTCTAGATTTTCCTTTCTTCTTCATTATGAAGATGTTTACCACATCAAGGTACTGAAAAAGGGAGCTTAGGAAAAGGATTCTCAGACTGAGGACCCAAATTGATAATTCTAAAGGATAGAAATTCCATAATTAACTGTTGTTTTATGTAGGTCTGATGGCTTAGCAGTGTTGAGTTAGAAGACAAGTTCCTTTCTGTTGTGCCAGGCATGAGGAGACCCCGTTGACAACAAGTACCACCCTCCACACAGACCTTTCAGAACACTGAAGAGACACATGGACATAACTACTTTTCTACAAGAAAGCTCAAACTGTCAATTTAAATGAATGGTTTCATGGAAGGGAAGAAATATATTTCTCATACACAATCGCAGCTAGGAAAGCAGGTTTCCAGTTTGCAAGAATGGTTTATATCAAATAGTCCAATTCTCATAGTAATAAGGAATTATATAATTTAAGGAGAGCATCTCAATACTAGCAAAATAAAGAAATAAATCCAAAAATGCAAAGGAAAGACTGTCTGCTCTGAACAATCATCTTGCTTAACTGCCTAAACCTGTATCTCTGCCTGTTATAGCCATCACCAGCACCATCCTCCCTTTAATTGGAATGGATTTTTTCCCCTAAAAATGCCCAACTACTTTATTTTCCTTGAGGATAACCAAACCACCTGAGCCTCGTACTCACAATGGCAAGATGCTGCAGCTTATTCTTTGTTTCTGAATGTCTGTAGAGGCTATAGGATCAGCAAGTACAGGGACCACCAAATGGATTGGTAATGATAACAAAAATGTACCAACACTATGTAAACATGTTTTCCATTTATAATTTTTGCTATTGAATTGCATTTCTCAATGGAAGTCACCATCATGTTTGGAAACAAGAAACTAGGAGAAGTGATTCTAGTTCTACTATAATTGGTGGCTAATTTATTGGGCAAGCTTTTTTTTTTTTTTTTTTGACATGGACTCACTATTTAGCCCAGACTGGCCTCAACCTCATGATCCTTCTGTCTGTCTCCTGAGTGCTTAGACTACAGGCATGCACCACCACACCTGGCAAGATTTCTTTAAAAAACAACAATATTTGTTATTAATATTAATATTATTTCGGGACAAGGTCTTGCTAAGTTACTTGGGCTGCCAGAGGCTTCAAACTTGCTATCTCCTGCTTCCACCTCCTGCATCGCTGGGATTATAAACATACCCAGCTTGGTCAAGGTATTTTAATTTCTGTGTCTTATTGTTTTCTGCTAAAGAAGAACTTAGCTTAGGGATATTTGTTGACTTGTGTTTGAGGTTTTGTCGTTTTGCTTACTTCCTTCTGTTTTACTTCAATCCTTTGATCCTCATGACCCTAAGGAACTTACAGTTAAGTAGAAACTCCCCCACTTTATTTAAAATAGCAGTCCAGTCTATCTTCACTCACAAAGGGTTCAGACCCTCCTGCACTGAGATAATATTTTTTGAAGTCAGAGTGAAAGCTAAAGAATAATTGGCTGAGAGAGATTGCCTGGGAAAATTCAGAGTCCTCTCACATACTTTCACATTATCCTCCGGAGTGTTTCAAGTTCTATTTATTCTTCAGGACCTGAAATAACTCCTGCATATTTCAGTAACAACTCAAGAAAGAGTAAGTTTTTGCCTTGGCCATGTATGGTTTCAATCCAACTGCTCCCAATATCACGTCATACACTGTTTCTGAGTTAGGTTCTCACAGGCCTGATATAGAGCCACATCTGCCTGAAAAGGGGAAAGGATGCTTGCTGAGAAGAGGTACATAGAAATTCCACCCAATCACTTGAGGCTTTTATTCTTAACACAGCACGGAATCGTTTAATATCTCTTCTTGCTTGTTATAAATAGGTTCTGCTGTCTGTGCCTCTAGCTCAGTGGGAAAGAATGCAAACAGTCCCAGGAATGAGTACTCAGGAAGGTTGCTCTGCCTTGTAAGAGCTATTTTACTTTAAATGACAACATCATCCTCCAAATGCAGAGAAAGCCTTACATTTTTAGCCTGTGAGTTTCTCATCCTTAGGAATGATATGGTATTTCATAAGAAAAAAGAAAAAGGAAAGAGGAACTTACACCAGGAAGAAAAATGTGCTGAACAATACCTTTCTTCTCCAGTTGGCCTTCAAAGGAACCCTCATTTTCACCAAGTCCGTCTTGCTACATTCTCCAGCTACAAACGTCATTCACATAAGGCCTGTCCAGAAGGACATCTAGGAACCCAACAGCATAAACCAAGATACAGAAGATACAAAGTTGAGTTCATTGAACCAACCAAAAAATCTCACAAATAGGATTTTAGAAAATGGCCTTGTTTTTTCTTCCATATAAGGAAATACGGATGTAGGAAATAGTTTATGTTGTCATATAAACAGATTGTTATTTTTTGCATTGAAACCAATCAATGTTGCATATAACAAATACATGCAGACAGTTACAATTATACACTTTTCTGTTTTCAGTAATCTGTCAGTGTTTGCAAATGAGATTTTAAGATTTTGATTTCTGAACCTACTAATACTTCTCATTCCTGCTACCAGATTACAAGAAGGCACTTGGTACAATTTTATGTCTTTTGATTGTGGTAATAAAACATGACTCTAGAATGTTTCTGTGCCTTTTAATGACAGAGATACCTTGCCCTCCACCAACATCACCACATTTCAAATCGACTTGCACATGACAGACCTCCAGTTTTTGTGGCTACAATACTTTTTTTAAACTGAATCCCTGGTGCTGCAGTTGGATGCTGTATTTCTGCATTTATAGTTTTAATGAGTCAGATTGTTGAAGAGACTTAAAATAAAGAAACTCTGTTCAGAGATGATGATCTATAGAACTACAGAAATACAAAGTCTACAAATACAAAGATGTTGTTAGGTGATGTTTGATTTTGGTAGAGAGCATTGCATTCTAGTCTGGTCCATATTTATAGTATAAATCAGAGTTTTAGTGAGACTAAAAATAGCTTATATCTAAAATAAAAAATAAAAAAAATGATCGAACAACTGTCCTAGGGCTTTTTTAGTTGACTCTTGGTCTAAGAAATATAAATCTATCCAAAATCAGAGAAAAGTAAGTGCAATAGTAGTGTTGGAGTCATAAAACATTCCAAAACACAACTTACTAAGTTTTTTACCAGCTCATTCAGTAACTGTGTCAATCAAACCCTAATGACTTGCATACATAAGGGTTTATTTCAGACAACTGAAAATTTCACATAGGGTTCCTAGAATGTCTAAACAAGGTTGTTTTTAAGTTGAACCTTCTAAGCAGCTTTTCTGTCTCCCTATTCAATGGTAGTGTCCATATTAATTCTCAACCCTAACAAAGCTTTACAGATGTCCAAAGTAGCTACTTAAAATGCTTCTTAAGTTGACTTTGCATCACAAGAACAATATATGCATCACAACTACATATATTTTGCAGGACATAGGGGTTGAATCCAGGGTCTCACACATGCTTTGCAAGTGCTCTACCACTAAACTGCACCCCAGTCTGATTTTGTTTTCTCTTGAGACAGGGTCTAAGTTACCCAGGCTGCCTCTGGCCTGAAACCTATGATCCTCCTGCCTCGGCTTTCTGAGTCACTGGGATTACAGGCATGAGCCATAGCACCTGGCCTAACTATATATTTTTAACTTCAATATATTCTTCAAAGTATTTTTATTGAAGCAGACTCATTTCAGCTTCTTGGCATTTAGGGTATTTACCATAACACTTATCAATCTAACTTTAAAAGCCATCTTTCTCCTGGCAAATTAATCACTCATGAAAGCTGTGTCATCCACCACCAAAATACCTAGATAAAATAGAATGCGTTTTTGTTTGTTTGCTTTGTGGTAATTTTTTTTCCTGGAGATTGAACCCAGGGCCTCAAATATGGTAGGAAAGTCCTCCACACTGAGCTACAACCTAGTCCTTAAAATAGAAATTTTGATAATTATATAAGATCTTACAAATCATGCTATTCACGATGGCAACTCATATGCCTAGAAAGTCAAAACCTAAAGTGAACTTTCAAAAAATCCTATTTTGACCCACGTGCTTTTAAAAAGGACAAAGACAGTTTAAAGGGTGGAATATTTAGAAAATAGAAAATATGAAGGCAAGGTTTTGAAGTAGCCCAGAAATAGACATGAAGCTTAATTTTTACCTTTTCAGTTTGCACACTTAAGAAAAATACAGAGATACTATTAATTCAATTTTTCTTGCCAAGGTAGGTAGTGATCATTTAAAATTTGGACAATGACTCATTTCAGGTTTTTTTTTCCCCAATACTTTGGGATTGAACCTAGGGATTTGCACATACTTTGCAAGTGCTCTACTACTGGGGTGCACACCAGCCCATTTTTAATTTATTTTTTTAAATTTTGAGTCTGGTTAAGTCTGGTTAAATTATGAAGGCTGCCTCAGGTCTCAAACTCTTGATCCTTCTGCCTCATCCTCCCAAGTTGCTGGGACTGCAAACATGCACCACTGTGTCCAGAATTCTTTTTAGGTTTTAAATCAAGGAACTTAGTACCTATAAAATGGTACCTAAATAATAGATGGGGCTGGGACTTAACTCAGTTGGTGGAGTGCCCTTCTGCAGTCTCTGAAGTCCCAGGTTCGATTCCCAGCACCACAAAAATGGGAGAAGGACATGGCAATCCACCCTTGAGGCAATCCCAAAACAATCAGCCATTGAAAGTACTATAAGGGTCACTATGAGTCAGACATGACTCCACAGCACCTAACAACAACAACTGATCCTTCTTGGGCTGGGATTTGGTTCAGTTGGTAGCGCACTGCTCTGCAGTCTCTGAGGTCTGGAGTTCAATTCCAAGTACCTCGAAAATGGGAGAAAGACATGGCAATCCACTCCCAAGGGATTCCTGAAACAATCAGCCATTGAAAACCCTATGAGGGTCACTATGAGTCAGATATGACTCAATCGCACCTAACAACAACAAATAATAGATGACAAGTACAAAATGACATACTAGAAAGTACAGTGCAGAAGGGTACTTGGGGATCTGAATAATAGACTGAACTTATGCATTCGTATTACAGCAGTTCACAAATGGACCTCTGAAATAATAATCATATTCCCAAGTTAAAAGAATAAGATGTTAAAATACTCTCCTTCCACCCCATACATACAAACATAGACATGTCAAAGTCAGTGTAACTGCATACAGGAGCATGAACCAGCAAAAGTGGACAAAAGTTAGAAAACTGTCGTGTATTAAAATTATAGCAATCCTCAAAGCCTCCACTTACTTTATACTTGGAAAAGATGAGCTTTGATCTTAGTTTCAGTTAAAAAAACCACCATCTTAGGTACTATTTCACTTTTCACTACAATTTAAACTTTTTTAAACCAATGTCAGCAATTTCACATCCTTCCTTACACCTGGGAAAGTGCTGTTTCAGACTTACAGTTTATCCCTGAGTTCTTTACTCATTTCATGTCTTGGCTCTAATGAGCAGTCAGGGAAAATATTCTTTCCAGTAACAGTATTTTCAGTATACTCCTTGTTTATCTATTTCACTATACCATACAGTTTCCTGGATTTAAGGCACCCCAAGACATGAAAATTGTGAAGACCTTTAAATTGCAGAGCATGCTCTTCACATGCTAAAAAGGAGAACCCCACAAGAAGTGTTTCCAAAAGAAACATTAATGTTGAGTGCTCAGAATGTAGAGTAAGAATCCAAACAGGAATACAAAATTTTCCTCCAGACAAGCTTGGGTGTCAGTTGGTTAAAACATAACATTAAAATGTGACAGGTCAAAAAAAATTTTTGACAAATAATTTTAATTTTTGGAGAAGATCAAATAAGAGGAAACGATGTGAAAAGTATTGGCACAAAGTTCAGTGAAACAAAGCAATGAACATCTACTAATAAGTAATACTTTCTGAGCACTGCTGTATATGCTTGGCATTTTATTTGGTCATGGGGGAATCAGAGACTCTGACATAATCATTTTCCTAAAATAATTTAGATTTGGGGAGAAAATGAATGAGCACAGGGAAAGTAGAAATGAAAATAAGGTTGTAACTGTGGCACTAACAATGCATATGAGGAACTCAGGAAAAGAATACACAGGAAGTCAAGAGTCATTGGAGAACAATTTGTGGTGGAGGAAAGATTTGAGCTGGCCCCTGGAGGACGGCAGAAGCTGAGGAGGACCAAGAAGGATTGGGGAGGGTTCATACAAATAATGTTAGAATGAGCAAAGCCCAACATGTTGGATGGGAGATGTTAAAGGATACTGTCACGTAGGGAGAAAGGGTGCATGTCGGGAAGTGAAAGGACACCAGATGTATTATCTATAGTGCAAAGGATGATAAACCCATGTGATAAGTAATGTAGGGCCACTGTGCTTTCTTTGATGTAACTTAAAACATGAATAACAGAAGCCTTTCTAAAAATATTTTGGTAACAATCTTAAGACTGTTACTGAAATTTGGGTATGTTTTGGAAATATTCCTAACGTTAGTATTTATTTACAACCTACATCATTATTTTTCTTTTTTGGTAGGGCTGAGGATCAAACCCACAATCTCACACAAGTTGGGCAAACACTCTACCACTGATCAACATCCCCAGCCCTAAATCTTAAGTTTTTGTTAATAAATGTGATGATTTTTATCTAGGCCAGTATCAGATCCAGTAGCATAAATGACACTGTCTAATACTGTAGGATGCTTTCTGGTGTTCTATAAAACCTGTTAGAGAATTGTTCTATACATCAAGAGAGGTGGCAGTTATAGACTCAACACAAACATACTTATTCCTTCCCTCATTCATTAATTCATTGATTTCACATTTTCTGATCACTCAGTGTCAAGTACTTTCATAAGTACTTGGTACACAAAGAGAATAAAAACAGCCCATGACTTCAATGAGTTCAGTAAGAAAAACAAACATAAAGCCAGGCACAGTAGCTCATGCCTATAATTCCAGTGACTCAGGAGGTAAAGGCAAGGAGGATCACAACTTTGAGACCAGAGGCAGTCTGCATAATTTAGCAAGATCTTGTCTCAAAATAAAAAGTGAAAAAATGGGCTGGGGTACATCTCAGTGGTACAGTACTTGCAAAGTATGCAAGTGTGAAGCCCCAAGTTCAACTCAACAATAACACGAAAGAAAGGAAAGAAGGAAGAAAGGAAGGAAGGAAGGAAAGAAGGAAGGAAGGAAGGATAAATATAGAAACAGACAAAACAAAAATTGTGACATGGGTCAAGTCCCCAGCAGCACCTCTATTAATAAGGAAGATGGTTTTATTTTTCAGCAGCTTCTTATCAGAGATTGAAGTACGGGTAATACAAAACACATCGGTATTCCAGGATGTCCCCAAAGTGGTATTTCCATTAAAGTGTCTCCTCAAGCTGTTTATCAAGATGTCAGAATTATAGAAAGCACAGAGGACTGAGCTATTTGACCAAGAAGCCTCTGTCGAGGCAGTGATAGTGGGCAGTGGCTGGAGGGAACAGATATGTCCTCATCACCCACTCCAGTCTTGGAAGAAAATGCTAACAGTGGAATATATGCTCGTCCAGAAGCTCCTGGAACTACTGGAAAACTTCTACTGAAAAAACTAAAGGACCTCTGTTAACTTTAGTTTTACCAGAGGAAAGGAGGTCTAAATAAGCAATGTTATTCCTTTAGGCCATGTCTACCCTCTCTCAGTCTCATCAAATGGAGTTAGTTATGAAGATGTGGAGCTATTTTAAGGGCCTCCCATTCTCAAACTATCTTACCACGTGGTTACTGAACAATGACATCTTAATGGACTTAACTCTTTCCATTAGAGATAAAACCAAAGGCTTGAAAGATGGTTTGTTGAGATAATACACAAGACTGAAATGCATTCACACTAACTTAAAGTGGAATCCGTCAACCACAGTATAAAGCCTGCTATCAAATTCTCTTCTGTTTATACAAGAAAGGAAGGTTAGAAAGCAAGGTCAAGAATGTGGAAGCTGAGGACTATGAAAAAGAATTTCATTAACCCTGTAGTCTGTCTTGGGAATGACTGAGGAACATCAAGTAGGTAAGTCAATCTATTTGTGGAAGCTGACTACAGTGGGCACAAGGATCACGTCATGTGACAGAGATCAACCCTGCCATCCATGATTATAAATGTTTTACTTGCTCTTTTAACAAAGGACTGTTGTTCCCTCAAGATTCTTTCCAGTTGAAGAACAGAATAATGGGTGAACATGCGACCTCCAAGGAAGGCCATTAGAGTTCAGATCTTAGATTCTCCTCTTTTGGTCTGTGTGATCTTGAGGATGTAACTTGAAGACTTGGACTCTGCACCCAAGTTCTCATCTGCAGAAAGGGATGAGAATATTCCTAACTTTAAGGGTTACTATAATGCTTAAAAGGGGGATTGGAATTCCTATTTGTTCCAATTATTGTATATAGGACTAAAAACTTCATTTAAAGTCATTGATTAGACCTCCTTCAGACAAAATAAGGTATGTGCTGGTAAAAAGGGAAGCTGAGAAACTTAGCAGGATAATTATTCATTTACATTATTCTCTGCAGATTATTCAAAATATTTTGCACTTTTATAAGAGCCATGCGTTATGATATTGTCAGGATCTAACCCTGAGAATCACTGCAGATTGGTGTGCCATCCCAGGAACATTCATTGGGAACCTTCAGAAAAAGCCTTTTAAATATTTATATAAAATTGCCTGAATAGGAGAGGAGGTGGAACACCTAGGGTATTAAGTTTGGATGCAGCCCTAAGGACTTGTGGCAAATAGAAATTTCATGTTTCCTGTATGCACTTTGTTTCTACACTAAAATGTAACAATAAATAGTCTCCACAAAAAATCTCTAACAAGATGGAGGATCCACCAAGTTTCACTTTGTTTATCCTGGAGTATCGACCATTAGCAACCTGGCACAGGATCCTGGAGATTCAATTACTCTAATTTGAGAAGCACAACAATAGAAGAGTCAAGTAGAATTCCAGGTAGCACAATGCCATTGGCATAGTCACACAAATTATTTAGCACACAGTTGTGAAATATGACAGGCATAGGAAGGAGAACCTCTGAATATTCTGGATTTCTGATAATTCTTATATGTATCAAAAATTTGAAGAATTAAGGCTTGACTGACTATTTTTTTCACTGGAAAAATACAATTTTAAAAATTTATTCAGGAGGTATACCTAATTCTCAACATGAAGTTATCATATTGATGTCATCATATTATGCTTCAGTTAATGTCCAAGTTACTCTTATTAAAGTTTCTTTCTCTCTCTCTTTCTTTCTTTCTTTCTTTTTTTCTCTCTTTCTTCCTTTCATACACCTACCTACCTTCCTTCCTTCCTTTTTTGTAGTACTGGGGTTTGAACATAGGGGCTTGCACATGCTAGGCAAGTGCTCTATAACTAAGCTGCACCTACAATCCCATTTTTATTTCTTATTTAGAGACAGGGTCTAAGTTGCACGAGTACCCGCTGGTTTAAAACTCACTATCCTCCTGCTTCAGCTTCCCAAGTCACTGGGATTATTTAGCCATGGCTCCTGACTAATTTTATAATGTTTTTGTATAAAAAGATCATTTTACAATATGTAGTTTTTAATGCTTACTTCTTTAATATTTTTTGTTGATCATTTGAGCCATGGAAAGGACAGGGATATATGAGAAATACCTAAAAGAAACAAACAAATCCAGTCAGTTAAGACTTAATATTCTTCCACACAACATGGGCAGGGGGAGAAGGAAAGAGAGAGAGAGAAAGAGAGAGAGAGAGACCCAAGAGTAGCATAATACCATAAAGCTCTGATTTACCATGCTCCAACAAGTAAAAGCTAATTAACAAAATACTGATCATAACAATTTATGTATTCATCCAGTTCTTTTAATGAATTCTTCTCATACTTCTCAGTGAGAATCTTAAATATTTGCTTTAACTTATGAGATGTTTTCCAATTCCTTGTGGAATTGTGCAAGATATGCAACATCTCTCTTTGGACACATAAAAGTTATTGGATGATTGCCATCAGTCATTCCAAAATACAAAATAAATGGACTAGTTTAATTACAGACAAGTTAATTCATGGATATTATATTGGCAGTGACACAAAGATAAAAAATAATCTCTCTCCTTGGAAACTAAATA
Organism: Pedetes capensis; assembly: GCA_007922755.1. Taxonomy (NCBI): domain Eukaryota; kingdom Metazoa; phylum Chordata; class Mammalia; order Rodentia; family Pedetidae; genus Pedetes; species Pedetes capensis. The sequence goes on along the minus strand of VMDO01002982.1, from coordinate 32,662 downwards.
CAACAAGGAAATTCTAATTGAATCACATGTTTTACACGGATGTGAGCCACAAGGTCTTGGATGTGGGTATTTATTTTCCATCACCTTTATAAAAATAAAGTGCCACATTACAGTGAAATTCCAAAGGCATTTCTCCCCTTAAAATTAAGTAAAATTTTTATTAGAAAAAGTAAAATTTACTTTTATAGGTAAAAGTTAATTTATCAGACAAACTATGTGGACTTATGAATAAACATTTTGAATTGAACACACAGGTTTATTATTGCCCCAAATGAATGGCCCACTGCCCTATCTTTGAAGGAGTATAATAAACAATAAAGCAATGAAGATAAAAAGAAGAGGAGATAAGATAAAATAGATGAGAAATGTTACAGACTACAATTTCTCAGATCAAGAACCTTAGTATTATCTATGACTCTGATCTCTCTCTTTAATATTAATGTTCCCTCCATCAGAAGTCCTGCTAGATCTACCACCAGTATATATACATAACTTAACTATTATTCATCACATCCAAAACTGTCATCAGCAGTCATGGGCACCATCATCTCCTGCCTAGATTAATACATAATCTCTTCTATGGTCTCTACTGGCCTTTTACTATCCATTTTCAGCCTAGCAGTCTGATTACATCTTTAAGTAATGTCCTGTCTTTTAACAGTGTCAGTCATGTTTACACATTTCACTGCCCTCCTGCCTCACTCCCAGAGGCCTTGTTTCCACAATGGCCCACAATGCCCTGCTTTGTCAGGATTCCTATTCTCATCCTAACTTCATCTTGCCCCTCTTGGCATTGCTTATCCTCTTGGGCCACTGACTGTGATCCTGCCTTTGGCACCTAGGTGCATTCTTGCTTCTGGTTACATGTGTTTCTCCTTCTGGCTGGAACATAACTCTCCTCAAATTGTGCAACTCAAGTGCTTGCTATAATTTTACTTCTGTTTTGACACCCTTCTCAATACAACTACAGTAAATCCCACTCCATATATACTGATAACCATTAGCATACTTTACTTCTTTTCTATCTACATTTAATCATTTTCCCAAATATTATATAATTTATTTTTATATGTAATATATCCCTCATAGAAGTAAGGTCCTGAGAGCAGAGATTTTTGGACAGTTTTTATCTGTATCATCAATACCTATAATAACTAACCAAGTAGGTAGTCATAATAGTGTTTCCAGATAAAATATAGGAAGACCAGTTAAATTTGAATTTAAGATAAAAATGGACAATTTTTAGTATAAGTATGTCCCATACAAAATTTAGAAAATATTATACTTGTATTTTTTGATCCGTTATTTATCTGGAATTCCAATTTAACTTGGCATTGCACAACTTTATTTGTTAAATATGGCAATCTTAATTCAAAGTCACTTGCCAAATAAAAGAACAAAAGTTTCAGTGGTTAGAAAGCAGAAGGAACATGGTAAATGATTTAGCAAGTTACAGAAAATTAAATATCAAGTGTCAATAGGGCTGAGATAAAGGAGGAGAGGAATGAGAGCATCAAAAAGGTGGGGAGCTGATTCATGACACAGAATGTGTAAAATATAAGAAATTAAATGATTGAGTATTCCTGAAGTGGAGCGACACAAATGCATTGGAGTGGGGAGTGGGCTAAAAATACAAGTAGATTTAAGACTTTAAAAGAAGCAAGTAGACATTAAACTATCCACATGTTGGCCAGACAAATGATTGTTTCAGTTATGATAAACTCCAGTGTAGGACTAAAGTTTTACCTTTTGAAGAAAATGGACAATAAAGACACAGTAAGGAAAACAACTGAGCAGATTTTTTGCTAAAATATAATAGCCATGCATTACAAAAACTCTTAACAAACCAGCAATATACTAGAACTTCCTTGTTAAAAATGGATGTGTACAAAAACCTACAGCAACCATAATACTTACTGGTGAAATACTGAAAACTTACCCCAGATTTTGGAAAGAAAACTAAAGTGTTTAGTAAAACCACATGTATTCACTATTGAGTTAATTAATGAAAGGGAAAAAAGTGTAAGAAAAAGTAAAAATAATTGTGAATGTGGAAAATTCAAATATGTTTACAGACAGATACAATGAAAATATGAATTTAACAAAGCTACTGGATATAAAAATATTTGTACTTATTTATGCTGGTAAAAATACTTGGAATATGTAATTTTAAAAAATCCATAAGAGCATAAAATTACCAGTAAATACAGAGGAATAAATCTGAAAACTGTGTATGATCTCTATACAGCACTATAAAATATTACTGAGAGAAACTTAAAAGATTTCAGTAAATCTTCATGGATAGGAACAATCAATAATGAAAAATAATTATGGAAAATAATTATTAAAATTAAATATTTATAGTTATAATAATGCAAATTAATGATTAAAATTTAATGTCAATACTTCAACCCAGATTGGAAATCTGGTACTAAAATTTACATGAAAACACTAAGAGATGAGAATAAACAAGTCTTAATGTAAGAATGTAAAATTGGAGAACTCACACTGTCAGAGCTCAAGATTGATGGTGAAATTACAATAAATAAAACAGCATGGTAGTGATTTAAGAGAAATAGACCAATGGAGCAGAGGAGGGAATCTAGAAACAGTATGTCAGACACATAATCTCCTGATTTATGACAATACACAGAAACAATACTTGTGACTTATGGCACATAAACATGAAAGGAGAAGCAATAAATATTCAAGCATATGGCATGAAAGAATATCTTCATGAATTGGGGAGGGACAGATTTCTTAAACAGGATAAAAAAATTCAGCAAGAAGAAAAAAGAATACAAAATTGGACTTCTTTAAATTTAAGAAACTTTATTCATTAAAACATTATGAAAATAGTGAAAGCCCACAGAATAAGAGAAGAAATTGTTAATACTTCTATTTGCTGAAGACCTCATGGCCAGAGTAGGAAAGGAACTCCTAAATAATAAAGAAAAAGACAACTTAAATAACTGTCTTCACTAACTGACTTTTCTCCACTAAAGATAGGAGCAAAATGGCCCATAAACATATAGAAAAGTGCAAAATAATTCACCAACAGGGAAATCCAGTGAAAAGAGACTGTTGCCAATGCATACACATCAGAATGGCTAATAAGAAAACAAACAAACAGCAAACCAACCAGATGATGACAAATGTTGGAGAGGCATAGAGTAACTGCAACTTTCCTACACTGCTGTTGGGAAGGTAAATTAGGATAAAACTTTGAGAAAATGCCAAAGAAGAATATATACATACTCTAGTAATTCTACTCATAGCTATATACCAAATGGAAATGAATACCAATGTTCTCAAAGATCTATAAGAGGACAGGCACAGGTGTGCACTCCTTAATCCCAGTGACGTGGTGGGCAGAGGCAGGAGGATCAGGGCCAGAGCCAGCCTGCATAATTTAGAGAGACCTTGACTCAAAATAGAAAGCAAAAAAATGGGATAGGGATGCATCCCAGTGGTACAACACTTGCAAGGTATGTGTGGGGGCCTGGTTCAATCCGTTAAGTACTGCAAAAATAAATGAATGAATGAATAAATAAACAAATAAATAAATAAATCTGTGATAGGAATGCTCATAGCAGCATTATTTGTGATAGTCCCAAATTAGAGAAAACCCAGTTATCCATCAAAATGTAACATGGATAAGTTGTAGTATATTCATAAATATATAAATAGAAAACAAACTATTACTACACACCCTAAGTCTTGGTTAGTCTCACAAATAAGATGATGTGACAGGAAAATAAATCCATAGACAAAAATTATATATTGTATCATTCCATTTACCTAAAAGTTAAAAGCAGGCAAAATTCATCTATAATGACAAAAGCTATTCTGGTGGAATTAGGTAATGCTTTCTAGAGAACATAAGGAAGTTTCTGGGGCTCTGATAATATTCTTGATAGTGATTTAGGCAATAGTTGCATGTACACATTTAATTTGTAACAACTCATAGAGCTATACTCTTATAATGTGTTAATTTTTGTATGTATATTATATTTAAGTAAACAATTCTCCAAATGAAAATCACTACTGAATAAGAAAGAAGAAAAATTCTCTAGTGTCCAAGAAGGAAAAAGCAGTTAAGTAAGGAATAAATAAGGGCTGAAATTAAATTGGCTTAAATTGGTTTTGAGGTCATTCACTGATTTCAGGAACCTGGAAGGAACTGAGTTTTAACTTAGGTGTTTGCAAGATGTTGTCGTTAGGTGCCATCAAGTCGGTGTCCTACTCATAGCGACCCTACGTACAACAAGTGAAACACTATTGTCAGTGCTTCTCTGCTGCTCATAGAATTTTCAATGGCGAATTGATTTTTGGGAGTGGGTTGCCAGGTCCTTCTCCCAAGCCTACAGTACCTGGTATTCCCAGGCAGTCTCCCATCCAAGTACTAACCAAGCCTGATCCTGCTTAGCTTCTGAGATCTGACCAGATTGGATACCACAGGGCTAGGCGTATTTGCAAGATGTTGTTGTTGTTGTTGTTGTTGTTGTTGTTGTTAGATGTCAGTATCCAACTCATAGCGACCTTTATAGGGTTTTCAATGGCTGACTGTTTCGGGATTACCCTGGGAGTGGATTGCCAGGCCCTTCTCCCATATGTGCAAGATAGTGACTTAAAATAGACATCCTGGCCATAAAGTTAGATGCTTCCTTCCAAGAGACAGGAGAGGATGCCTAAATAATATTTCTCACTTAGAAAAGATAAGTGTAAAAATAAAAATAACTTCTTCGTCTTTATCTTACCTTGTTATTTCAACTTAGGGGAAAAATATTTAAAACTGCAGATTTGGATTTCACACTTAAAATTACCTATGGGATCTAAGAAAGCCTAAGATAAGAAATTAAAGCATTACTAGGTCAATACTGGACTGGGATTTAGCTCAGTTGATAGAGTGCTTCTCTGCAGTCTCTGAGGTCCTGGGTTCGATTCCCAGCACCACAAAAATGGGAGAAGGACTTGTCAATCCACTCCCGAGGCAATCCCAAAACATTCAGCCATTGAAAACCTTATGAGGGTTGCTATGAGTTGGACAACACTTGACGGCACTTAACAACAACAACAGGTCAATACAATCCCAGGAAGCTTGGCTAAAGCAAAAATATCCTATCTGGAGGAATATACTCCCAGTTGAGGGGTCACATAATTATCACAGATTGAGTCCTAGAGATGAGCTCAAAATACAAGTTTAAAAAGTCACATGAGAAAACAAACTATCATACATACTCAATGGCATTTTTCCATAGAGTAAACTTTAAGTGAAAAAAATATGTGAGGCTAAATGTGACAGGTAAATTCCAATTGTTGTTGTTTTTGTTAGTTGCTGTTGAGTGGTGTCCGACTCATAGCAACCCTTACAGGGTTTTCAATGGCTGACTGTTTTGGGATTGCCTTGGGAGTGGATTGCCACGTCCTTCTCCTGTATTTGCACTGCTGGGAATCAAACTCGGGACCTTGGAGATTGCAGAGTGGTGCTCTACCAACTGAGCTAAATCCCAGCCCAAATCCCAATTACTGACGTATAAGTCTTCTATCAATGTAAGTGGCAACTATTGTGTGCTATGTTTTTAAGTGATACATGGGAAATTGATTTTTCAGAGCTAAAAATGAAAAAGAGGAGTCAAGTATATAGGTCACCAATATCATATACAACTGAAAAATTCTAATAATATGGATCTTTTCTGTTAGGTGTAAGGGCATGGAAAACCTTGATATATTAAGGTCAGAGAAGACAAATACATGACCAAAGCAATTTAATTAGAAAGTTCACCTTCCAATAAAATATAAAACTATATATTCTTGGTTCCCATGCACATCTTTGTAAGGTACACTCTCCAAACTTAACAGATAACTGTGAATGACTATTATATCTCTAGTAAAAATGGAAAGCCACTCTCGAAGACCCTTCTTCCCCATTTCGATGCTGATGGGGTTGCAAATATCAGAGCTAACAGTAATTGAAAACAAAAAGTTGCTTAGATGCTAGGGATAAACACACACAAACTATTCTCTGTTTAGCATGAATAACCATAGATACACACAATAAAACACAGGAGGCTAAAACTGTGCATTATAAAGATAGCAAGACTTTTGAAAAGTCCAAACAGCTGTGAAATAAACTCAGCCACTGTGTCAATGCCTATTTTACACTGTGAGGTATTTACGTTTTTGTTCCACTGCCAATGATTCAAGATTGTTCTTGCCTTATACCAATAATTTGCATTTTCTTAATAACATAAACAATGTAACTACAGTAACATCATTCTAAATATAGTAAATTCCTAATTTTTATTTCCCTCAAATTTGAAGATATTTGGGGATAAAAGTTCCAACTCAGCAATGTTATAGTTTACTATCTAAATTAAAAAATATCCCTCAAAAATCAAATTTCCTTTTGTTCCCTAATTTTTAAAAAGTTTTTCCAAGTTTTTAAGTCCAGGATTTTGTATAGCAAAAAACAAAACTAAACTAAAAACAAACAAAACAATGATACATCCATGGAAAAGTAAAAATTAGGCTGAATGAATTTATCTTGAAATTCTAATTCACAAAAACTAAAGCTGAAAGTTTATTAGGAAATGAGTCTGGAGCCAACCAACAAAGGATCTTGAGTTCTAGGCCAGGGGCAGCCCATACAACCAAGTGATACGCTGTCTCAAAACAAATAATAAAAATAGGGCTTGAAGTGAAGCTCAGTGGTAGAGCACTATGCAGCATGTGCTACCCCATAGTACTGCAAAGTGTGTGCACACACACACACAAAAAAATATATATATGTATATATACACATATATACATATATATGTATATATACACATATATACATATACATATATATATATGTATACACACACACACACACACACACACACACACACACATATCAGTATGAGAATTGTTGAATCCAGATCAATTTCAAGATAATTTAAGTAGTCTGAGAATTAAAACAGCAACTACTTTGACTCAGTACTGGATTGAGATTATTAGATTTTGAGATCAGGTGGCTCCTGCCAATTTCTTATTTATTGTTTTCCCAGTAAATATAAATTTCATAATTGTAGAAGTAGACAAACTATGGTGATGTCTATGCCTAGGAACTACTCCAGTAAGGTTGGGGAAGAAAAAAGAGAGAGACCTATCACCTGGGTATGTTGTTGTTATTGCTGCTGTTAGGTGTCCTGGAGTCAGGTCCAACTCACAGTGACCCTCATAGGATTTTTCAGTGGCTAATTGTTTCAGTTTTGCTTTGGGAATGGACTGCCACATCCTTCTCCTATTAGTGTGGGGATTGAACCCGGGCCCTCAGACAGTGCAGAGCAGGTGCTCTACCAACTGAGCTAAATGCCAGCGCTGTTGTTATTGTTTAGTGCCCTCAAGTTGGATCCAACTCATAGTGACCCTAAGTATAGCAGAAGGAAACATGATCTTTTTATGTTTAAGCCCAATTTTGCAGTCACTATGCTTCTTATCATTTTGAGTCAAACCACGTCAGCAAAAGAAGGGACCAGGGGCTTTACTCCATTCCCATCATTAAGATCAACTCTATTTTGAGGAGTCAACTCTTTCCCAGTCATTTCTTGAATGCCTTCCAGCCTAGAGGGTCTTATTTTCCAGCACTACATTTGATAGTGCTTCTCTGCTATTCATAGGGTTTTCAATGGATAATTGTTTGGGGAGTTGGCAGCCTGGTCCTTCTCCCTAGTCTTTCTTAGTCTGGAAGCTCAGCTGAAACCTGTCCACCATGTGTGGCCCTGCTGGTATCTGAAATACTGGTGGCATACCTTTGCCTCACAGCAATAAGCAAGCCCCCACAGCACAAGCTGACAGACATGTGGAGGATTGTCTAGGAATGTGAACATAATACACAATAAATAATAAATATGTAGATGCATGTATTTTACTTGTTCTTTGACCCAGAACTCTAATATCTCTGAGGCATGAACACCTCTGACATCATTGTTCAGCCCTGTGGCAGTATGTCCCTGGTAGATGTCATAGAATTTTGCCGTACACAAACCAGGACAACCCCAAGCCAAAATCCATGGCAAATTCTCACAGATTTTTTGGTGCCCACACTCTGTTCAGCTTCCTTTTCTGTCTTCAAAAGCCCGCTGTTTCAGGCAGCCTCAAATTCCAACCACTACCTCCAAAGTTCATAAAAATCATGCATCTCATTGTTCTCCCTCTCCTGCCTCATGGTAAAAACTTGTCCCAGCCAAAAATGCTGGAGAAATAGCAGAGTTCAATGCATTTCTTTATCTCAGTAATTTTTACATATCAAAAGAGACTCTGAAACTTGGCCTTGAACATCTAGCAGGCAAAGTAAAAGAAAGACATCACAAAGTTAAAGAACTAAACAGAAGAATTCAAAGGACAGCTTAAGAAAAAAAATCAAATATTATAATGACATGTCCAAAGAGTTGGAGATAAAAGAACCAAAAGGAAAGAACATATTCTCTTTTTCTTAGTCTTAAAGAATTGAATCATAGTCCAATTAACTGCCCTTCATTGTAGGCATATGGATATTATTCTATCACTGACAACACTGTCCTTCAAGACAGAACTTGAGATGTCTTTTTTTATGATGGTGGAAGAAGACTCATTAGCAGCCTGTGGTATGCAGATGACACAACTCTGCTTGCTGAAAGTGAAGAGGATTTGGAACATGGACTGATGGAGATCAAAAAATACAACCTTCAGTATGGATTGTCCCTCAACATCAACAAGACAAAAATCCTTACAACTGGGTCAGTATGCAACTTCATGATAACTGGAAAAAAATATTAAGGTTATCCAAGATTTTGATTTACTTGGATGTTCAAACAACCACAGAAGCAGCAGTCAAGAAATCAAACACATTGCATTGGGAAAAGCTATTGCAAAAGATGTCTTTAAAGTGTTCAAAAGGAAAGATGTCACATTGAAGAAGAAGATGCACCTGATTCATGCCAATCACATCATATGGTTGTGAAAACTTGGACACTGAGTAAGAGAGGAAAATAATTGATGCTTTTGATTTACGGTTCTGGAGAAAAATATGAAATATACCATGAACTCCCTATAAAACCAACAGATCTATCCTAGAAGTGCAATCAGAGTGCTCCTTGGAAGCAAGGATGTCTAGACTATGTCTGATGTATTCTGGACATGTTGTCAGGAGGGACCGATCCCTGGAGAAGGACTTCATGTTTGGGAGATTGGCAGGTCAATGAAAAAAAGGAAGACCCTCAACTAGATGTTTGACACAGTGACTGCAATAATAGGCTTAAACATAAAAAAAAGATCAAGTGCCTAGCACAATGTGATGAGAGTGTTTTATTTTGTTGCACATAGGGTCACTATGAGTCAGATCCAACTTGAAGGCACCTAACAACAATAACAAAAGAATTCAAGAAAGAATTCAAGTCTTGAGTGGTAATAGTGAAGAATTCTACAGGGAAAATATTAAACAACACAAGAAACATCAAAAGAAAATAGAAGGAAACACAGAGTCATTACACCAAAAAGAATTGGTGGATGATCAACCATTTCAATAGATCACATATGATCAGGAACCAGTAGTACTAAAGGAAGAAGTGGAAGCTGGTTTGAGGAACTGGTAAAACACAAAGCTCCAGGAATTGATGGAAACCAATTGAGATGTTTCAACAAACAGATGTAGCACTGGAGATGCTAACTTGTTTATGCCAAGAGATTTGGAAAACAGCTACCTGGCCAACTAACTGGAAGAGTTCCATACTTGAACCTATGCCCAAGACAGGCGATCCAACTAAATGCAGAAATTATCAAATGATATCATTAGTTTTACACACAAGTAAAATTTTGCTAAAGATCATTCAAAAGCAACAGCAGAAGCACATTAACAGAGAACTGCCAAAAAATCCATCCAGATTCAGAAGAGGGTGTAGAACCAGGAACATCACTGCTAATATGAGATGGATATGGGGCAAAAGCAGAGGATACCAGAAAGATTTCTATATATGGTTTTTGTTGTTTTTTTTTTAACTATGCAAAGGTATTTGACTGTGTGGATCACAACAAATTATGGATAACATTGTGATGAATGGAAATACCAGAACACCTAATTGTAATCATGAGGAATCTGTACATGGACCAGGAGGCAGTCCTTCAAACAGAACAAGGAAACACTGCTTGGTTTAAAGTCAGGAGAGGTGTGTATCAGGTCTGTAACCCTTCCCTGTATCTCTTTAATCTATGTTGAACAAATAATCCAAGAACTGGGGCATTATGAAGAAAAATGTGACATCAGAATTGGAGGACACTCATTAACAATCTGTGTTATGCAGATGACACAACTTTGTTGGCTGAAAGTGAAAAGGTTTTGAAACATTTACTGATGAAGATCAACGAACACAGCCTTCAATATGGATTGTGTCTCAACATCATGAAAACAACTGGATCATTAAGCAACTTCATGATAAATGGAGAAATGTTTGAGGTTGTCCAACATTTTGTTTTACTTGGTTCTATAATCAATACCCATGGAAGCAAAGTCAAGAAAGCAAAAGATGCATTGCGTTTGGAAAAGCTGTTGCAAAAGAGCTTTTTAAGTGTTCAAAACTAAAGATGTCGCATTGAAGACGAAGGTACGCCTGACTCATGCCATGGTATTTTTAGTTACATTATATGGTTATGAAAGGTGGACAGTGAATAAAGGAGAGAGAAGAATGGATACTTTTGAATTATGGTGCTGGAGATGAGTATTGAATATACCATGATTGACAAAAGAGCTAACAGATCCATCTTGGAGGAAGTGCAACCAGAGTGCTCCTTGGAAGCAAGGATGGCTAGACTACATCTGACATATTTTGGACAAGTTGTCAGGAGGGACCAATCCCTAGAGAATGACATCATGTTTAGGAAAATGGCAGGTCAACAACAACAAAAAAAAAAAAAAAAAGGAAGACCCTCAACTAGATGGATTGACACACTGGCTGCAATAATAACTTTAAACATAAAAGATCGTGTGCATGGCACAGAGTTGGGGAGTATTTTGTTCTGTTGTACATAGGGTCGCTATGAGTCACACCTGACTCAATGGCACCAAACAAGAACATGCCCACCCAATGCTTACTACCAGTATCTCACATATCTTCTTGGTATATAGTTGTTATAGCAAGAGGGCAAGATGACTAATACCAGTTTCTCTGTCATGCTAGAAGTAATACCCTCCTATGTTTATTAATTTTTGAAATAATTATAGGAGTATTTGAGCTTTGTGTATCTTCTTGAGTCAACTTGAGAAGGTTACTTTTTTCAGGAATTTATCCATTACCTCCAGCTTTTCATATTTCTGGCTAAAAAGGTGTTCATAGTAACTTCTTATTTTCTTTTTAACATCTGTCAAAGCCATTCATTCCTATTATGTTTTGTGACTCCTCTCTTGACCAGTTTAATTAGAGATTTTTAAATGTATTAACCTTTTTAAAGAACTAACCTTTTTTTACGTTAATCCTTTGTACTGTTTCTCTTTTATTATTTTTCATTGTTGTTTGTTTCCATTGTCTTTATGGTCCTTTGGGGTTTTATTTTCAACCCTGTGTATAGTTCATTAGCAGTTCAGTCATTTCTTTGGAAATCCACAATTGTTTATATGAAAAGTCATATTGACATTAATTGCATATACTGCTCATGGGAGCAGAGACAATATCTGTTTATGTTTATATTTTTAGTGCCTAAGATATTCATAAAGTCCCTCAGTACAATTTATTTTCTTAAGGATCTAGAAAACTACATTTTAACCTGATTAATCTTTGGAAAAATACAAACCACTTGGTGTAAGTCAGAAAATGTACTAACAATATAATCTTTAAGAAATTAGTAAGGATTCAAAGTCATGTTATCAAATAGAATAGGGCATCAACTATGGTCAACTCTCAAACCATTATCTATGGCAATAGACAGAAGCAATGCTGTTGAATTTTATTTAAGTCTATCCAATTTTCTCTAAAGACTAGAGTTCTTAAAATGTGTAGATGTTAAATAATGCATCTTAAATATACTTTTCTTTTTAGCCTTCTGATTTCACTTAAATCTATGGATAATATGTGATAAATAGGCACCCACAGGTAACTTTAAGTAACAATATGGAATGGAAACATTTCTTATAAATAGGTCACCAAATAAATCAATCTTCTGTCAAACTCATTTGTTATGAAGTGTTACTAAGAATCAGATTTTGATTGTCATGAGAAGGCTGGAATGTTACATGGTTCAGGTCTTCCTTACACCAAGCACCAGGTAAAATTAAAATTACTTGTTTTTTAAATACTCTGAAAAAGATTGAAAACATACTCCACAGATCTTAGGACTCAAATAGCTTTCCTTTGCCAATCTCATGTACAAGTCTTTATATCTTTTAGCTGCTAATAAATTCCTAGATATCCATACTTGAGAAGGAATTAGATGGATCATTCAAGATTTTGAAGGTTTTGAAAACTGTGAACACCTAAGAAGTAAAGATGCTGGTAGTTTTTCTATCCCATACTGAACCTAGTAGGTATTTAGAACTTTTACGTTCTGTTTATAAATTTTGATTAGAATAGTATTAAAATCACCTGCAGCTGTAGCCCTGTGGCATCTGATCCTGTCAGATCTTGAAAGCTAAGCAGGGTCGGGCCTGGTTAGTACCTGGATGGGAGACCACCTGGGAACACCAGAAGCTGTAGGTTTGGGAGAAGGACCTGGCAACCTCCTCCCAAAAATCAATCTGCCATTGAAAACCCTATGAATAGCAGAGAAGCACTGACAATAGTGTTTCCCCTGTTGCACAGAGGGTCACTATGAGTCGGATACCGACTCGATGGCACCTAACAACAACAGTATTGAAATCAGTCTGCATTCACTAAACAGGCTCTGTATATACTATTTCCTTAGATACTCAGTATCATTTCTAGTGGCAGAGATAAATCATTCTAGAGTACTTTACATTTATACAGATTACCCACAGGGACACAATGCAATAAATACTTTGGGTGAAATAACTCATATGACTACAGAGGCTTGATTTCAAACTGTAGTAGGAAGTTGTTGTTAGGTGCCCCAGAGTTGGATTTGACTCATAGCAACCCAATGCACAATAGAACAAAACACTACTATGTCAGTGCTTCTTTGCTATTCACAGGATTTTCAGTGGTTGCTTATTGTCGCAATGGCCTGCCAGGTCCTTCTCCCAAGCCTACAGCAACCAGTATTCCCAGGTGGCTTCCCATCCAAGGACTAACCTGACCTGACCCTGTTTAGCTTAGAATAGATGAGATCAGATGCCAGGGTGGAAAAGGTACTATAAAAGATGTTTAAAAGGGGATGAAGCATGACAGACTTTCAATTCCCTTCTCAAGTCTGTAACAAGATTTCACTGATGTTGAAAGAACTTTTAAAATCTCATGTTTCACTAAATTTAGTTTTCTTGGAAAAGAATTGTAAAAATACCACCTCCCAATCTTATGTGCTTCTTGGATTAAATAAAATGTTGTTATTTTAGTACATAACTAAGGCTATGCATCAAAGTGAAAAGGAGATCAAAAAACCCAAACATGTAAGTCTGAAATAGTCAGATAATTCCACATGTGCTGTAAATTATCCAACTATAAAAGAAGCCAAATAATTGCTGAGCAGCTGCAGCAATAGCCATGGTAGTAAACTAACATCTCTCTAGGGCCTGATACTTCACAGAGGAGAAAAGAGAGAGAAGCTCACTGGGACAGATGCTGAAATTTGAAGATGTAAATGGATTGATACCTTTATATTCCTTTCTAAAAGATGGTCAGATTAATGTCTGTTTTCCAATTAGGAATGTAGAACTAGACAAAGAGAACTTCAAAAATTCACTGATACTTGTCAAATATGAAGTTGATCCTGATTTTTAAAATATATATTTATGCCGAGTGAAAGAATACATGCCTGTGATCCCAGTGACTTGGAGGAAGAGGCAGGAGGAGCAGAAGTTCTAGGTCAGAGGCAGCCTGCGTAACTTAGTGAGACACTGACTCAAAATACAAAATTAAAAAATGTGCAGAGCTGCACCTCAGTGGTAGAGTGCTTGTAGATTATGTGTAAGGCCCTGGGTTCGATCCCAAAGAATCACAAATAGTGTGTGTGTGTGTGTGTGTGTGTGTGTGTGTGTGTGTGTGTAAAACGTTGTTGTTGTTAGGTGCTGTCAAGTCATGTATGACTCATAGCAACTCTTATTGGGTTTTCCATGACTGATTGTTTTCAGGATTGCCTTGGGAGTAGATTGCCATGTCCTTCTCTCCCATTTTTGCAGTGCTGGGAATTGAACTATGGACCTCAGAGACTGCAGAGCAGCATTCTACCAACTGAACTAAATCCCAGCTCCCATATATGTATATATGTATACGTGTGTGTGTATGAATATATATATATATATATATATATATATATATATATATATATACATATAGTTGTTGTTGTTAGGTGCCATGGAGTCGGTATCCGACTCATAGCGACCCTCTGTACAACAGGGGAAACACTATTGTCAGTGCTTCTCTGCTGTGCATAGGGTTTTCAATGGCAGATTGATTTTTGGGAGGGGGTTGCCAGGTCCTTCTCCCAAGCCTACAGCTTCTGGTATTCCCAGGCAGTCTCCCATCCAGGTACTAACCAGGCCCGACCCTGCTTAGCTTCTGAAATCTGACGGGATCAGATGCCACAGGGCTATGGCTGTAGGCTGTATATATATATATATATATATATATATATATATATATATATATATAGTTAATATATGAGTACATGATAATGAAATAAAAATATTCAATAAAATATTTCTAAAGTAACATTAGTTAATATGGAAAATAACACTTCACAAAGCGAAGGAGGTTTAAATTCAATAAACAATGTTTTGAACAGGAATATTGTTACTTTTATTAATTTTTACATCATTATTTTCTAGATCTTTCATGTTCCACATTATTAATATATATAAATAGTACTTAAAAGTTCTTCTAATTAAAAAGTAGTCTAGCCCAATTTCCTTTCTAAATTGAAGAAGAGATATGACAGCAGCTTAGCACCAGTTGGTCACCTCCATCTTACAATCTGAGCACTCTATACTGTACCACCTTTATGGAACTAGAACATGATGTCCTATCTCAGCACCTTTATCCATTCTGGTCCCCACATCAAGATAATTCTTCTCATAAATCCTACTTTTCCTTCAAAGATTCTCCTAGATTTGACATCTCAAGCAGCTCTCACTGAATTTCTGACCTCCACCCTCCAAAACCAAGGCTGAAGTAATTTTCCCATCTTAGAATTCTCATGGCCTTTTTTCTTACATCTACTTTGTCGTGCCTTGCTTTTAAGTGGCCAAAGAATAAATCCAACCAGGAAACATAGTTCTAAAAGGGTGAGCAAAAATATAATAACTCAAGTATCTGTACTTAAAGGCTAGGGCTACATGGTCTTTTTTTCAGGTATGTGAAAACCCACATTGATAGGATTGTACAAAGGCTCTGTCACACAGCTAGAGTTAAGATCATGATCCTGTCTTCGGATCCCATACTCATTGCTCTTTCCAGTACACTCTTTGGGTCCCTGTTACCCAAATGTGGTTATTCTCTACATGTTTCTGTATATTAGTATTGATGATAATACTGGGAAAGTAGGAATCACTCTATCTTGTTGCTTTTCTATAGCACATAGTTTAGTTTTAGCAAGATATTTTTCCATTTTTATTAGTAATTTTTAGTTAGGATACAACTTAATGGGTTTCATTATGGCATTTCCATACATATGCATCATTGTACGTTGCTCCTGTTCATCTCCCCATTATCCTTTGTGGCCACCTCCCCTCCAGTGATCCCTTTCCTCTCCATAATAGTCCACACCTTCTGCTTCTATGTCATGTTTGTGTGTGTGTGTGTACACATATAGAGGGTGCCCAAAAAACATATACACATCTTGGGAAGAAATTTTTCCATTTCTCTGTTTCAACAATGTATTGTACACTTGTCCTGCTAACTCCTGTCTCACATGGAAATCATTTGTTAGGTTTCTATGGTGAGTGTGTAAACTATTTTTAGTGTGTTTTAACACCACAACAGAAGAAGTAGGACTTTTTGCTGTGTGAGGCCTCCCTGATCTTCCCTTGTGCACATAGCACACAATGTCATGTGTCTCAAACTTGTGAGGAATGTGTGAAATTGTTAGACGTCTTGGAGGTTCTGTTGCATACTCAAGGGCTCCATTGTCATTGTACTTCCACAATGTTCTTGAATTTCAAATACCACTTCAAAATGAGACCCTTGAACAAGAACTATGCTTCTGCAATTTTCTTTGACTGTTCTGCCTGTCACATGGTGGTGATAGCACCCATTTGATTAAAGCCATCTTTTAAGTGAACATCATGCTACACATTTCTACTGCAGCTCAACTTCAAAAAGTTATACACAGATAACATCTTTTCAGTCCCTTTCCTCCCTCAACATAGTCCACCTTCTACTTTCATGACGTATTTATTAAAATACTGAATATAGAAAATGAAATTTAGCATCCATATATGAGAAAAAACATGTTTATCCTTCTGAGTCTGGCTTATTTCATTTAAAATGATAATCACTAGATCCATCCATTTTCCTGCAAATGTCATAATTTCATCCTTCTTTATGGTTGTGTGCATATATATATATATATATATATATATATATATGTGGTGGAAGAAAATGTGAATATATATTTTTTCACATTTTCTTATCCCTTATCCATTCATCTGTGGATGGACATCTAGGTTGATTCTATATCTTGGCTATTGTGAATAGCACCTCAATAAACATTTATCTCTATAGTATGTTGACCTCAGATATATACTCAGCATTGGTATACCTAGGTCATATGGTAGTCTAAGATTTTTGAAGAAACTCCATACTAATTTCCACAGTGGCTGCACAAACTTATATTCTCACTAGCAGTGTGTAAAGATTATTTTCTCCCAGCATCCTTATCAACACTTCTTGTTTGTTTTTTTGATGCTAGCTAGCCATTATGACTAGTGTGAGATGGTATTTCTCTTTCTCCCCCCCCCTTTCTCTCTCTTCTTCCCTCCCTCCCTCTGCCCTTCCTCCCTCTCCCTCTTTTCTTCTTGTACAAGGGTGTTCGATGCAGGGCCTTACACATGCTAGCAAGTTGCTCTATGCCATTTTTATATTTTTTATTTTGAAACAGGGTCTCAGTGAATTGCATAGGCTGCCTGTACACTTGAACTCACAATTCTCCTGCCTTAGCCTCCTGAATCACTGTGATTATAGGCACACACCACAGCACCTGGCAAGATGTTATCTCAATGTAGTTTTGACTTGCATTTCCTTAATGACTAAGGATGTTGAATATTTTTTCATATGATTGAATCAACCTAACCAAAGAGGTGAAAGACCTTTACAATGAAAACTTTAAAACATGGAAGAAAGAAATTGAAGAGGACACTAGAAGATACAAAGACCTCACATGTTCATGGGTCAGAATAATATTGTGAAAATGGCTATATTACCTAAAGCAATCTACAGATTCAAGGCAATCCCCATCAAAATTCCAATGACATTTTTCACATAAGTAGGAAAAAATTCTAAATCTCAGATGGAAGCATAAAAGACCTTGAATCAACAAAGCAATCCTGAGCAGAAAGAACAATCCAACTGGTATTACAATATCTGATTTCAGATTATACTACAGAGCCGTTGCATCAAAATAGCACGGTACTGGCACAAAACCAGGTAGGTAAACCAATGGAATAGAATAGACAATCCAAAAATAAACTCAGGTAGCCACTGCCACTGATGTTTGACAAAGAGCCAAAAACATAAATTGGAGAAAAGACAACCTCTTCAACAAATGGTGCTGGGAGAACTGGATATACTCATGCTGTTGTTGTTAGGTGCCATCGAGTCAGTATTCAACTCATAGGGTTTTCAACGGCTGAGTGTTTTTTCTGGATTGCCTTGGGAGTAGATTTCCAGGTCCTTCTCCCATTTTTGCAGTGCTGGGAATTGTACTTGGGACCTCAGAGACTGCAGCGCAGCACTCTACCAACTGAGCTAAATCCCAGCCCAATACTCATGTAGGAGACTGAAACTAGATATCTCTCTCTCTCTATCTCTATCTCTCTCTCTCTCCCCCTGTACAAAACTCAGTTCAAAATGGACCAAAGACTTTAATGTAAGACCTGAAACTTCAAAACTGCTATAGGAAAACATAGGGATGACACTTTAAGATATAGGCATAGGCAAAGACTTTCTGAAAAGGACCCCAAATAGCTCAGGAAACAATAGCAAGAATTGCCAAATGAGATTGCATGAAATTAAAAAACTTCTGCACAGCAAAGGAGACAATTAACAGAGTGAAGAGAGATCCTAAAGAAAGGGAGAAAATCTTAACTAGGATTTTTAAGTAAAATGTGCATCTGAAAAAAAATCAGTAATATCACATTTCTTTCAGATAAGAAAAACTTTTTGCAGATAAGTCAACAGAATTTACTGACAAGTTTTCAAGCCAAGGAAGTGGGCCTATTCAGTGCCATCCAGGGTCAAGAACATAATATCCCTTAACTCTTTTGATCTTCATAACAACTATATAAATGAATTATGGTATTTGATAGATGAGAAACCTGAGCCTCAAAGAAGTTCAGTATCTTACCTAACTCACACAAAGCATGGCTGAAGTGGGATTTAACTCCAAGTTTGTCTGCCTCCAAATCCTGTGGTCTTCCCACTAAACTATTACTCTTTCCTCCAGGGTGGTCTCTCTAGCAAATTCTACCAGAATTCAATCTAAGCCTGTCCTGATTAAAAGGTCAAGGCCTGTCCTTGTTTAGGCAGTAAATCTCAGACAAAACACATGTGCACTCAGCACTAGCTGCCTGTTTCAACCTGGAGATTTGCTACAATAACAACTCTTCCTTTGGAGGAAGTCCAATTCTTTAGCCTCCCTGGCACAGTGAGGGATGACTCAGCTCAGACTACAGCAACTCCAAACAACCCCTTCTAAACAAAACTTTAAGAATGTCAATGACTAACATACTATTGTTCTCAGATGACCTTGGGGGCCATGGCCCCTCACATGTATGAAAAATAAAGCCATACAAGATGGGGAAAGTTATGGTGAGGGGTTTTACTGCTGTCAGAAGTTTTTAAAAATTTTTTAAAAATGTATCAACTAACTTCCCCAAAACTTGATAAATGGAGTCTTCTCTCAAGTATTGTTTCTTTCTCTTCTGAAGGAAATGGAAGATAAGACTTAAGTAAAATTGCCCTTTGTAGCCCTACAGGAAGTGTTTATTTTTCTTATGTATAAAATCATAACTAGTATCCAAAGAACTTGGTGTCCCTGTTAAGAATGAAAAAGACCATGGTAAACAGCTGGAGGGAGCCGATAGGATGTTGCACTGGCATTCTTTACAGGCCCCTTGAATTGCTCATTTTGAAAAGAAAACATTTCCTGCTTCAGTGCATAACAGAGGAAGGCAAAGGGTCTGGAATGACCTCAGAAGGCTTTAGCAGTTTTCTGAAGACCTTAAACGGAATTTGTTCAAAGCCTCAATTAACTATTTGCCATATGCCTTGGAAAATTTCTGCATTCAGAAGGAAGAAAGATCCTCCCCATATTGGAGGTATTCTTACTAAGAAATCTGTACAACCCCTGAAGATATCTTCATCACTGATGTGTATGAGTGACAATTTCTGGTGTGTTTATCCAAGTTCTTCCACTTCTATCCAGCTACAACTTTTTGAAAGTAAACACCATAATTTACTAAGGTGTGCAATCCTGTAGAATTTAATGTATTCATTTGTTTACTCATTTGACAAACAATTGTACTTAACATGGTACCCAGCACTGGGGATACCACACCATTTGGTCCACAGGTATTTCATAAGCATTTGCTGTGTTTCGGGCATTGTGCTAGAAAGGGGATAACTGTGTACCAGGCAGTCAACCTTCCTGTTTTTATGGAGCTTTCAGTCTATTCAGTGGTATTCATCATAAATGTGAACCAGGATCACCAGAGATCTCTTAAACCACTAATCAGGATCCACCTAACACCAACTAAATCAAGGTCACTGGTTTCGGTAGATATATACAATAATATGGATGGTTGATTACAATATAGTGTGATCAATGCAATGATGGAAAAAAATGAAATATTTTGAAAGGTACATGCAAAGCAGATTCAGGGTTGAGTGACATTTTAAAAGATGACTTAGCAAGTAGCCTAGGAAGTAAAGGGAGTGGGGGCATCTTGGATTTTTAAAAAGTATGAACTTCAAAGGCAGAGGGACATTTCTGAAGCAATGCAGTCATGTTGCTATTTCTGATGTAAGATAACATGGTTGAGGCACAGGGTTCAAAGAGAGAGAGAGACATCTAAAGAAACTGGATCAGTAGGTAAGAGCCACAGCAAGAAAACTTCCATTTCTCATGCTGAAGAGTGGGTGCTTACTCTTATACCAACTGAAGCTCTGGGGGAAATTTAGACAAGAAACAAATGCAATATTACTCATTCTTTTGCTTTCTTTACTCTCAAATAAATTTTGCAGCTCTCGAAACAACAATACAGTAACCCCAACTTATGTCATCTTTTAATCCCTAGAAAAATGAATACTTGATCTATTGGTCATTGTTCAACTTAAATTTGTACCCAGCTTTCTCTCTTTTCCAGAAAAACCAGTCATTTGCTTTTAAGACTTTCCCAAGACCAACCCCTGACTGATACTGAGGATACTTAAAGCCCTTGTCCCTAGGAAGGAGAGAAAGCACTGAGGTATAGAAAGAATAATTTGAGCTTTGTATACTGGCCTCCAGTGGAAATGGGAACTAAGTATTCTAAAATTGTTTTTAAAGCATTTGGCCAGCTTGCTACCTGATAAGGCAAGAAAGGATCACTTATGTTTCTGGGAACTGATGGTAATTTAAACTTTTTTTTTTACTGTCCTATAATTGCCTCCTCTGTTTCATGAAGCCCGGAACATGTTTTTGTTATTTATAACCTCTTATTTTCCCCCAACTATTCATAAAATAGTGAAAAACAGTTCTTAAAAATAAGGAAAAATTCAAGGACAGTACCCACTTGTTTGACTCAATATTTTGATTTGATTTAAAAATCAATAATTTATTTTAGCCAAATGACAGACATTTCGTTCCTATGTACAAAAACTCAGAAATTCCACCCTACCTCCCACATCCCGTTTGGTCACAGGAGATAATGGTTTCATTGACAAGATCTATTTCCAGTTCCTGTCAAGGGTCATTTCAGAAAGCTCAAGCAAAAGCCTCACACAATTATTTTTATTTTAAAACATTTGAAAATAAATAACTAGTCATTGGCCTCAAGGGTCTTCTTGTTTCTGCAAATGGTAACCTTGGGAGGAAGTAGTTTTATGCTGGTGAAGTACCAGATTGGTCAGATTAAAAGTGACCAAAGACAACAGCCCAAACCTAAATATTCATCTTCTAGAGCTACAAGTTAGTCAGTAACTTTGCTCCCATTTAGCTTTTCTAATGGCTGAATGAGGTTAATCACATGAGACCAATACTCCCATAAGAAAAATCTGGATGTTAGTTTCTTTTTGAGAAGAGTCAGACAGTGGAATGCTACATTCTGCAACATAAACAATAACAATAAGTACTTTTGATGTCACTCTGTTCTAGGCACCATGCCAAGAAATATATCTATGTGTGTGTGTGTATGCATATATGTATATATACACACACATATATATGTGTATGTGTGTGTGCATATATATATATATATATATATATATATATATATATATATATATATATATATCTGCAGCCATAGCCCTGTGGCATCTGATCCCGTCAGATCTTGGAAGCTAAGCAGGGTCAGGCCTAGTTAGTACTTTGATGGGAGACCACCTGGGAACACCAGGCGCTGTAGGCTTGGGAGATGGACCCGGCAACTCACTTCCAAAAATCAATCCACCATTGAAAACCCTATGAACAGCCGAGAAGCACTGACAATAGTGTTGCCCCTATTGTATTTGGGGTCATTATGAGTCAGATAGCAACTGGATAGCACCTAACAACAACATATGTATGTATTTCACTGATACAAGAGTCTTATGTACAATTGATAGAAAAACAGATGCACCTAGTAAGTGGGACAAAAAGGGATTGGAATCCGTTTCTTCATGACCCAAAATCAAGAGCTCATAACCACTATATATTT
Organism: Pedetes capensis; assembly: GCA_007922755.1. NCBI lineage: Eukaryota > Metazoa > Chordata > Mammalia > Rodentia > Pedetidae > Pedetes > Pedetes capensis. Next base: position 10,428 of record VMDO01002982.1, on the reverse strand, counting down.
CTACTTCTCAGTCATTCAACTGGTTTTCTAGCAAACCATCATTGTTCGGTATTCATATGATGCATTTGTGACTAAGGCATTAAGAAATGAACTGATCTTTGACTTGTTATATACATGCTTGTGTTCTTTAGCTATATGCCATGAAACTGCAAAGACTAACAGTATTTATATCTACAGTGAGGCTCCAGCAGTTAACCATAAACCAGCTTCAAGTCATCTCCTTGCAAAACAATTCAGTCAAACTTACAATGACTGGGAGTGTTGCTCAGTGGTACAGTGCATGTTTAGCACACATGAGGCCCTGAGTTCAACTTTTAGCACCAAAAAGGTAAAAAATTCATATACATATGCAGTAATTTCCCTTAGGAAAAGCAAACAGAGCACTATTGATGAAGCTTTTGTTTTAGATATGTTAGTCCTGAGATAGAATGCTGAAATATCTACTCTTTTCTTCCCTTATAATATCATTCCCATGGCCACTCTTGATATGGCTAGAAGATTACCACTTACCACTATTTTTCTCTGAATTCTTCCTTCTGCTGATCTACTCAATGATAAACATACACTGTTTTATTCCTCAAACTGTCATCTACTCTAAACTTTTTAGTTCAAACTAATGTAAGCAACTGCCATGAACAGTCTCAATGATAATTCTTAGTCTATTCTGTATGTGAGAAAGCAATGTGTGGTATCAACAGAACTGCCTGCATTAGAGTAAGACTGGTTTAGTCCTTGGTAGCAATGCTTATAAATTACTTAACCTCCAGATTCATGAGATCTTTATTTTCAATACTTAAATATTAATGTCAAATATGCAGAGCTGTGAAAGGATTAAATATAAGCTATCTAGGCACCAATCATTTTGCTGGCAGCTTTTATGGTCATATCCTTAAGGGTGTTCTAAATTCTTTTCTTTTAAGAAATATATATTTTAAAATTAAACAGTATCACATAGACATAGGACACAAATAAAATCTCCTTAGGAAGGGACTTCACATGACATATTTATCTCTACTATATTCATTTACTCCAGTCCTGATGAACATCACATGACAGAAGCAGGTGTAGAGCTTTTAAACATTATTAGTAGCCTCCTTTATGTAAATGTGTCTGAAACTATGATTTCTATAAAGATACTTTTTAAAACTTTACTTTTTCCTTTCACCATTTCTGACCATGGTATGTAAAATTCTTTATATCAAGGTCAAAACAGTATCAGTAAATGTTCATGACCATTATGTGGACATAGATGATATATTCCTATTGGGTGAAGAGGCATCATGGTATAGTGGTTATGACACATGCTTTGGAATCACACCTGATTTTGAATCCTAGCTCTGACATATAAAGTGCTTTGATCTTCCTTAACTGTTTTTTATCCATATGCTGCAAATATAATGCCACTTGTTGCTAGAATTAAATACAATGATGTTAATAGAAATAATTGCACACATAATAGGTGTTCAATAAATGTGTTTTCTCCTCTCATCTCCTTGTGCATATACCTAATATTTGCACTTGTTGCTGTTCTTAGATGCTGTTGAGTCTGGTCTGACTCATAGCAGCTCTATGTACAACAGAATGAAACACTCTCCAAAACCGTGCCATTCTCAGCACTATTGTCAGTACTTCTTTGCTATTCATAGGGTTTTCAATGGCAGATTGTTTAGGGAGTGAATTATCAGGTCCTTCTCCCTGGTCTTCAGTACCTGGTATTCCCAGGCAGTCTTCTATCCAAGGACTAACCAGGCTGACCCTGCTTAGCTTTGGAGATCAGGTGGAATAGGATGCTAGGATGCTATGGTTGCAGACTTGCACTCATTAGATTAACTTAATCCAATCAATATTGTTTTATATATGAAGCAAAGAATCTTTACAAAACACAAGTAGGTACACTGACCTTTTTCTGTAAGTAGGAAATTATGTCTCTACTCACCTCATTCTCCAATATGCTTAGGAGTGCAGATTTGCATACATGCAAGTGTAAACACACATTACACACACATTCTGACATGTGAGTTGATCACTATGATTCCAGGTAGGAACAATAAGCAAAGCTGAGTAGCATCACTACAAGCACAGCTTTATTTAGTGCTCCCCAGTGCCCCAAATAGCCCAGTGAAATGTTTTATGTTTTAATTACAAGTCAGCAGCAAAGTCATGTTCACTGTTGCAGTGGAAACTATGCAGTTTTCCAGTGAACATATGTTTAGCCATGTCAAGCAATAAGAAGCAGCTCAAAACACATTGTGACAACCTCCTGGGAATGTGGCATCCTGCTGAGGTCAATATCTGGTCACATGACTCCCATCAGAAAGATAATAATAATGAAATTAAGAAAAAGATATACCTCAGTGTTTAACCCAATAAACAAGAATCTTCAGATTTCAAGTCACTTTAGAGTCATCTGCTTTCTACTGGAACAAACTAGAAAACAAAGTAATTCTTTTATATCCTCTCAGTCAGTAGATTTCATGACAAAGTTAAAAACACTCTAAGAGAAAAGGAAAAGCAATTAAAACAAGAAATTGTAAATGATGCAATCTATTTATCCTTAATTATATCTACTGTTATACTGGGAGCCATTAGCAGGTGCCTTAAGTTGCCAACAGTTTTGAACGTGTGAATATTGTTAGGTTGCCAAATAATTACCTTTGTTTATTAATTTCCAGTTTCGAGTCTCTAGTAATAAATTTTGCTGGTAAAGAAGTGCCTCTTACCCTCCTACACACACCTCTACCTAGTGGAACTTCTACAGCACAGGGCTATTAATAGTTAGATGGGCCCTGTTTTATGAGACTCTGCCACAAAATTGATGATGTTGACCCACTGCTCTTTCATACTATTCTAGTAAATACTTGAAATGGAAATCTTGGGATCATAGATGAAACATTTTACAAAGTAAAAGCATTGCAAGATAAAAACTTCATGTGCCTCAGTTATAAATTATTCTACTTGGTTCATATTTTCCATTTGAAACATTTTTTAAGAGTCCTAGTTTCTCTGAAGTTTTACTCAGGATGCTAAAACATTATGTCTAATGGAGAGCTTTCACTTTTTCCCTTTCTGCTTCACAACTGAAACTGAGACTTTTTATCATGAGGCAAATCAAGGAGCCAAAATTCTGATTCTCCAAAGGTTCATCATGTAGTATATACTACAGAGTACAAACCATAAGTAACTTACTGCATATTAAATCTACTTAAAAGAGAACTAAAACCATAACTTAACATCTCAAGAGAATGTTTAAAATATATATTATTTACTCACCAATGGGAATTTGGCCCAGGCCACAAGTCATCTTTATTCCAAAGAGCAAGGATTGAAGATTAAGCCTCCCCTTTTATTGATGAAGTTCATCTAAGAGCAGAGTTGAGAATGTTGGTAGGGAAAGGTGGTTAAATTTGTATGCACTATGACTTCCTACACTAAAAATAATTCAGTAGGGAGACAGCTTGTCCAATACCAACATGTCTTTAGAAAACCCCAAAATTATTAATAAAACTGTTAAATAAAAAGAACGACCTCAAATTACCATGCTGTACAGTACTATTGAAAGGGTGCAGATTAGAGTCAAGAATATACAGGATCAGGACTGAAATTCAATCTTGGACTATTTTATGTAAACATAAGGAATCAATTCACATTTGCTGGGTCTTTTAAAAGACTGTCCCAGCTTTCCTCTGTTTCACAATAGAAGATTCAACTTTTTTTTAAGGTGCTTAACTAATCTTTATTTAATTCACCATTTCACAGGTCAGCAATTTGAGCTGTGCTCAGGGGGCAGGTCTGGTCAGAGCTAGAATCACTCAAGTCCCTAAAGTCGGTTCCTACATTGGTCAGGTGCTGCTGTTCAAGGATGGTGTGGGGAAAATAATGACACCACTCACCCCAAAAGATGTCCACATCCTAGTCTCTAGAATCTGTGAATGTCTTACATGACAAAGAGGAACTAAGATGGCAGATGGAATTGCAGTGGCTGATGAGTTTATTTTAAAATAAGATTATTGTGGATCATTTGTGTGGGCCCAATATAATTTTAAAAAGCCCTTAAAATGCAAAGGGGAGTGAGAAGAGGATGACGGTCAGTGATGTCATTTGGAAAGGATTCCACTTGCTGCTGTTAGCTTTGAAGACAAGGGAAGGGAATGTAAGCAGTCTATAGAAGCTAGACAAGGTCAGGAAAAGGAATCTCCAGAGGTTCCTGAAAAGAACACTGATTTTAATCCAGTGAGGCCTGTGTTGGCCTTCCAACTTACAAAAACATAAGATAATAAACTGTTGCTGTGTTAAGCTGTAAATCTGTGGTGGTTTATTATAGCAGCCTTAGAAAATGATCACAGATGGCCTCATCTGGAAAAGTTTGTCTCTGCTTCACATCGTCATTCATTTTCAAGCAGCCCAGCATGGTGCATGGACAGGATAATGAAAGTATGACTAGGCAGAGCACAAGGTTGTTGACATCCAAGCCCACAGCTGGCACACCACCATTTTTGCTGAGTTCTTTTTCTTTTTTCGCTTGTTAGTTCGTTCCTTCCTTCCTTCCTTTCTTTTTTGCAGTACTGGAGGGTTGAACTCAGAGCCTTGCAAATACTTCGCAAGCACCCTATCACTCAGCTGTACACCTTGATCCTTTTCAACTTTTTATCTCAAAACATATTGCTAAATTATGCAGATTGCTCCTGGCCTTGAATTTGTGATCCTCCTGCCTCTACCTCCCAAGTCACTGGGATTACAAGCATGTACCACTGTGCCTGGTTTTCTCCCATGTTCTATTGGCAGAAAGTCACAGGGGCCACTCAGATCTAAGCAGGAGGAAAACCAACTCCAATTCTTATGGAGAGGAGCAGCAGAGGAGCTCAAATAAAAGGAGGGGAAAATTGAGTGCAGTTTTAGAAATAATCTACTGCAAAAGTGAGACTGGCAAATCTCACTTGTATAATATTTTAGTAATTAGGTTTAAAAGTTTGAACAATGGGGTTATCTTGAAAATGAGAATAGTATGTTACAATAATACTTTGAAAAAATGTAATAGTTTTAAATGTGATTACTACTTATCTTTCTCAAAAAGTTAAATCTTATTTTTTATTTAAATTAAAATTACTCATAGTATTAAGATTATCTACCTATCTAAAGTAGTACTGTCCAATAGCAATACAATGGGAATCACATATATCATTTTAAATGTTTGCTAATGACGTTAAAATGAAGTAGAAAGAGCTGAACAGGGTGATATACCCTATCATCCCACCACCTGGGAGGCTGGGGCAGAAGGATTTGGAGTTCAAGACAAAAAAATAATAAGAAGAAAGAGCAGGTGCAATAATTTTGATAGTGTATTTTATTTAACCTGATATAGTTACGTATTATTTTTCAACATGTAATCAGTATAAAAATATTTGTGAGCCATTTTTACATTGTTTTTTATGTTCAATTTTCAAAATCTATTGTGCATTTTATGCTTGGAGCACATCTCACTGTATACAGGACTTTTTATGAGTGCCCAATACTCCAGGTGGGCAGTGGTTACAGTGTATTAAAAGGGTTCAAGGAAAGCCCCAGGCAAAATTATAAGATGCTGGAATCTTATCCTTAGTGTTCTTCTTTACTTTTTTCTCTCTGGAGGTGCCTTCCTGCTTCCCTTTTAGAACCCACCACTGTTTTCCTGCCTATCCATCAGCTCTGGGAAAGGAGGAGACCACAGAATGTAGAAATATGTTTTGATTCAGACATTTCAGCATTTGAAGCCCAAAGTACTATTTACTAGACTTTGTAATATCACTTCCTCTGAGCTTCAGATTTTCCATCAATATCTAATTCACAAACTCAGGATGGTTTTATGAAGTTCAAGTGTAATGATATGTAAAGGCATTTAGTACAATGCTTGACACAGTAAAGGCATTGTAAAGACGATATGATTACCTTTGCTTCTTAAATCCATGACTGCCAGTGGATAACAATGCCCAGTATTTGTGTGTGTGTGTGTGTGTGTGTGTGTGTGTGTGTGTGTGTGTGTGTGTGTGTGGAAATTTTTAATGTACAACTTATGTGTTTCATTTTGACATACATTTCATTGTGACATTTCCATATATGTGTTTCATTGTGCATTGCACAGAAAAGTTCCCCCTTACCCTCTTGGGCACTTCCTCCTCCTGTTCCACCCCTCCACCAAAGGCTTCTCTTCCACCTGCATGTCTTTTTGTGGGAACATTTTTCTATATATCCAGATCTCAATTATTTTTAAGGTAGAAATTTTTTTGTAGTGATCTATCTTTTTACATTGTCAGTAATATTACATGAATTTTCTAGCCCATTTGTATTATTACCATTCTTTGGTATTATTGGTATTATTGGTATTATTGTAATTATTTCCTGAACTATTAAAGTTGGGCTGTTTACTCTGAGGTCGCCCTCTCTTGCTAGATCCCTCCCTCCTTATTTCTGCTCCCTAAATTGTCCCTTCTCAACTAAGTTGACTTTAGCTTTATATTATGTTCTGATTTATGCATAGGATTTTTTCCTTCTTTTAATGCCCAGTATTTTAAAATGGACTGCTTTTAGAGTTTCAAACACGAGGCATTGGCTGTAGAAGGTATTCCGTGAGGATAAGGGAATGAATCAGGGCTATAAACTAATGGTACAGGAAAAGTGTGTCAGAGAGCAAGATTTCCTATGAGATTCCAGATATTTCTAGATTCTTCTTTTCTTCTGATAATACAAAAAGAAAATTAAAAGTCATATTTTGAGTTTTCATTCAAGATAAGAAAATTTCCAATTTTTTCCATTGTGAAGACTTTTTTGAAAATCAGAATTTAGAGTAACCTATATATTTACTTTGAGCTGGGATTTAGCTCAGTTGGTAGAGTGCTGTGCTGCAGTCTCTGAGGTCCCGAGTTCAATTCCCAGCACCACAAAAATGGGAGAAGGACCTGGCAATCCACTCCCAAGGCAATCCCGAAACAGCCATTGAAAACCTTATGAGGGTCGCTATGAGTCGGATACTGACCCAACGGCACCTAACAACAACAATATATTTACTTTATATTTTCCTTTAAGTCAAAAATCATATGGATTTTCTAAATTTGGACAAATTATAATTTTAAAAAATATGACAATGAAAATCAGGAAAAAAGGAAAAATTTATGGATAATTGACAAATATTTTAAACTCTGATAGTTTTCCACAATGTTGTTGTTTGGTGCCATCCAGTCAGTGTCCAACTCATAGAGACCCTATGTTCAACAGATGAAACACTATTGTTGTGCTTCTCTGCTAATCATAGGGTTTTCAATGGCAGATTGTTTTCTGGGAGTGGGTTGCTGGGTCCTTCTCCCAAGCCTACAGCACCTGGTATTCTCAGGTGGTCTCCCATCCAAGTACTAACCAGGCTCGACCCTGCTTAGCTTCCGAGATCTAACAGGATCAGATGCCACAGTGGTATGGATGCAAGCTTCCACAGTGTAGACAAAAGTAAATATTGTTACCTGATACCAGCATAGCTCATACTGTCTGAGGGCAGTGAATCACTGCCCTTCCAAACTGAACAAAAATACACAATTATTAGCTTCCCAGAAACTGAATATAATGTTGGCAAGTTTGATAAAATACTCACTTTGTGAGTCACTTTATGCGGTGTTACTTGATATTTCTAAGACATACAGAAGCAATTGCAAACATTGTCTTTGGCCTTCAGCCCATGTGACAGGGTATCCAACAAATATTATGGGAAACAAAACGAGTAAGTGAGTACCTGGTCAGACACTAGAATGTCTTTCTAAGTTATTTACTGTACTAGTCTCTGAGAGAGGGCTAGGCTTTAGCTCAGTAGGTAGAGTGCTTGTTCTGCATGCTCTGAGGCCCTGGGTTCGATCCCCACCACCATAAAAATGGGACAAGGATCTGGCAGCCCACGCTTGAAGCAATCAGTCATCAAAAACCCTATGAATAGCACAGGAGCACTAACATAGTGCTGGGCATGGCACAGTGTTGGAGAGTGTTTCATCTGTTATACACAGGGTCACTATGAGTCAGACCAACTTAATGGTACCTAACAACAACAAGAAGTCTCTGAGGACCTCTACAACAAAGTATCACATACTTGGTGGTTGATAATGACAGAAATTTATTGTCTCACAGTTCTGGAGGCTAGACAGTCCAAAAGGATGGCTTGAACAGGGCTATGCTCCCTCTAAAACCTGTAGGGGAGTCTGTCCTTGCTTCTTGCTAGCTTCTGGCAACTCACAGGTAGCTAACCCCAGTGTCTATCTTTGTCATCACATGGCATTCTCCCTGGGTGTCTATGTCTTCATGTAGTCATCTTACAAGGACACTGGTCATGTTGGTTTAGAAGCCTGTTGTACTTGACTATGGCCTCTTCTTACCTAATTCCACCTGTGAAGACACTATTTCCAAGTGTTTCTGCAGGTCAGGATTTCAACATGTTTGTGGTGGTGATGGTGGGACATGATTTAACCCACGATAATTGGTTCCACTGGGATTTGAATAGAATGGTTAAGAAGCAATGTAGTTTAGTGGTTAAGGATGGACTCTTGCATGCTTATCGTCTTTGATGAAGCCTGGTGAATTCATTTCCTTTGCTCCTTAGCTGTGTGATGCTAGTTTCTTAACTCCAGGTGCTTTAATTTTGTTTATCTGTCTAATGGAGGTAACAGTAAGAAGTGTCTAATTCAGAGGGCTGTTGTGAAGATTAATACATAAAATGCCACAACAGTGCCTTTCACATGGAAATACTATAAAAGTGCCTGCTAATTATTATGTTTTGTTGTTTTGCAGCTTAGATCCTCACAGTTATCCCCCTCCAAATCTGAAGTTCGATTCTGCACAAGGGCATATGTGTGTTAGGGTGTATCATTCTTTTTCTTTCAAAACTGAGGGACTCTTGTCATTTGGTTTAGGGGATGCAAACACACAAACTTTTGGGGATGAATTTAGCCACACCTATCAAAAGCTTTAAATAATATCTATAACATTTGATCTGGGCATTTTATTTATTTCTAAATATTTATTCTAAGTAAATAAGATGTGTGCAAATATTCTGCTACAAGAATATTGTTTAAAATTGTAGCCATGCTTATGATAACAAAAAGTTATGAAAGGTTATTTTGTAGTCATTGAGTTTTTAGAATCATGGTAGATTAATATAGTCAAACACTGATCAATTATCAAAAATTGGATTTGGGATCATCTTTGACAAGAAAAGAAATTCGATGTTGCTGAGTGAAATATGGAGAGAACAGTATCTACATCAATGTTCTGTAAACTTTCTGCAGTGATGAAAATGTTCTATATCTATGATGTCTGATATGGTAGTTGCTAGCCACACAGGGCAACCAGACACTTGAAATATGGCTAGTGCAACTAAGGAATTTAGTTTTTAATTTTATTTCACTTCCTTCAGTTTGAGTAATCAGATGCAGCTCATGGCTGCCATAAGGAACAGTGAAGGTCTATGGTATCTTCTGTTTGTTGATTCCTCTCCTCTTCTTCCTTTAAAGCCTTGGTCCACTCTGTCACTACTTCCAGACCCCACACTGCTGATTATGCTTGCTCTTCTCCCTCTATTTTTTACTTGGTATGATCTTCTCTCAGGAGCTAACAGCCTAGTGAATGAACCTATTACAAAGTATAAAGAGACTTATCATGCCACAGGTTGAGTATACCTTATTGGAAGTACTTGGGACCAGAAGTATTTTGAATTTGGAAATTTTTCAGATTTTGGAATATTTGCATATACATAACAAGATATCTTAGAGTTGAGATTCAAGACAAGACACAAAATTCACTTATATTTCATATATATCATACATATATAGCCTGAGGGTAATTTCATGTGGTATTTTTAGTACCATCTATGTTTTGTCATATTACTTATCATATCAGATCAGGTATGGAATTTTCCACTTGTGGCATCATGTTAGTACTCAAGGAGTTTCACATTGGGGATTTTTTTAGATCAGGGATGCTTGACCTATTCTGTTGTTGTTAGGTGCTGTGGAATCATGTTCTGACTCATAGTGATCCTCATAGGGTTTTCAATGGCTGATTGTTTTCAGGATTGCTTTGGGAGTGGGTTGCCATGTCCTTCTCCCCTTTTTTGTCATGCTGGGGATCAAACTCAGGTCCTCAGAGAGTGTAGCATGGTGCTCTACCAACTGAGCTAAACCCCAGCCTGTTCGACCTGTTGTTGTTGTTGTTGTTAGGTGCCGTCAAGTCGAGTCCGACTCATAGCGACCCTATGTACAGCAGATCGAAACACTTGCCGATTCTGTGCCAGGCAAACCATCTTATTTATGTTTAAGCCCATTGTTGCAGACACTGTGTTAATCCATCTGGTGGAGGGTTTTCCTCTTTTCCGTTGACCCGCCACTCTTCCAAACATGATGTCCTTCTCCAGGGATTGTTCTCTCC